>JAPFFP010044811.1:0-12100 GCA_026153255.1 Solanum medicagineum | reverse complement strand
AGAAACCGTATCAAAATTTGATTTTCCGAAAATGACAAATTTCGGAGACGATTCGCGCCCCTAGCGCGACGCAGTTAGGGCGCGGACCCGCGTTATTTTTGTGCTAGTTTTCTGGTTTCGATCAAAGGCCTTTGGGTCTTGGGCCTAAGCCTTTCCATGCGTAAAAACACCTATACGTAGTGATATTTCAACTCTATGTCATACAAGACATACCCCAAAAGCCTCTAACACTTAGAAAAATATTTCACGCAAATTCTTGTATTTCAATCTCATTTTGGATCTCATGGATTTCATTCAAGCTTCAAGTTCTCAATAAAATCTTCATCAAGGAAATCTCCAAAGTTGAGGTATGTGGGTTTCAACCATAGGGTCCTTTCACCCATGGTGTCCAACCTTCTTTTTTTATGTAAATTGTATACTTCTAAGTTGATTTACTTATGGATTTCACTCATTATAAATTTAATTGTAAACAATGTTGTGGTTTCATAAAATGTGGACTGCTTAAACATATTTTGAGCTATGAATCTATGATTTATTATGAGATTTGCTGAGGGTTTTCAATGTATCTTACATGAGGGTGTTACCAAGTGTTGGTGGGTTGATTTACCTTAAGTTTTTATCACATGATTCCGCTCTTGAATTGCATGATTTTGAATAGCATTACACACCCATCAAGTGTACGATGAAATGTCCAGTTAAGGTTTCTTGAGTTATTGATGATCTATGACATAGCCTATGGGTGACTTTATGATGATGAAAGAAATGTATTTATGTGTTGATTTCATGAAAAGTATATATAGTGTTGCAAGTTGACCATACCTTGTTAAGGGGATGTTATGCCTCAACCACTATGATAAGGGGTGCTATGCCCATCTACTAGTTAAAGGGTAAATAACTTGACCACTATGATGGGGGGTGCTATGCTCATCTACTAGTTAAAGGGTATATACCTTGACCACTATGATGGGGGGTGATATGCCCATCTACCATATTGAGGGGCATATACCTTGACCACTTTGATGGGGGGTGTTATGCCATCTACCAATTGAGGGGTAGGTACCTAAATCCCCTTCCAAGGGGGTGGTAGGCCTTGGATTCCAAGTACTAGTTTGCTTGGTCTATGATTATGGTTCCTTCCTAACACATGTGTTATGTTCTATATAAGCATGTTTTACTTCAAGTATTGATCATTCATGGCATCATGCTAATATACTATGTCTTGCTTATGATAATGCATTTTGATTATATTGCCCATCTCTTGTTGGATTGCATCCTACATACTTAGTACATTCAAATGTAATAACTCATACTCTATGCCTTCATGATGTTACCATGTAGGAACTGGCGTCCCTCACGATCATCCCACTTGTGGCTAGTTGGTCATCTTGAAGAGAAGCTATTGGTGAGTCCTCAAGTTTAGAGACACTAGCTTTGCACTCTTACTTTTGTAATCTCTTTATGTTGAACTTTGGTATCAAAAGGGTGAGCCCGAAAAGTTGTCTTGGCCCTCGCACAATCTATGTTAGAGGTGTTATTAGACAAGCGATGTAATTATGCTTTGAGATTTGACTCTTATGATTTATGCTATAAAAGACTTCTCTTAGTCCCTTTATCCTTATTTATACTGTCTTCTTGTTTCTTGTTGTTTAATTGCCTCCGCAACCAAGGATGTGTAAATGATATGCTAAGAGACTTGTTTGGGGTCCCTTTGGGTTCCCATTCGTCGTATCGCATTTAGGCCCTAGGCTTGGGTCGTGACACTGCTTTCATGACCTTGGTAAAACGGTAATGAAATCCATGTTGATCATCTCCCATTTCCACTCAGGAATTTCAAAATTCTAAGCCAATGCACATGGTCTCTTATGTTCAACCTTGACCTGTTGACAATTGAGGCACCTAGAAACAAATTTAACAACATCCTTCTTCATTCTGTTCCACCAATAGACTTCTCTCAAGTCCTGGTACATCTTGGTGGAACCGGGATGGATAGAATATTTGGATCTATGAGCTTCGGCCATGATTCTTCCTCGGACACCATCAACGTCGGGAACATACAATCTACCCTAGTGTCTCAACGCCCCATCTCCCTCTTTGGAGAAAACCATCACCTTTTGCTTGTGAACCACCTCTTTCAGTTGGAACAGGATAGGGTCTTTGTGTTCCTTTTGCTTCACTTCTAAAACTAAAGATGAAGCAGACCCATTCTGAACATTGACCCCGCCTTCATTATTCTCCTCAAGTTGCACTCCCAGTTGAGACAATCTATCAACTTCCTTAGCCATTCTTTCTTCCCTTCTTCCACATGGGCAGTGTTACCCATAGACAACCTGCTATGAGCATCGCAACAATCTTAGCCTTACCTATGTGGTAGAGAATGCTCATGTCATAATCCTTGAGCAACTCCAACCATCTCCTCTGCTGCAGGTTGAGCTCCTTTTGACTGAATACGTATTGCAAACTCTTGTGGTCAATGAACACGTCCACATGCACTCCATACAAATAGCAACGCCAGATCTTAAGTGTGAATACCACCACTGCCAACTCGAGATCATGAGTTGGATAGTTCTTCTCATGGATCTTAAGTTGTCTGGAAGCGTAGGCTATCACCTTTCCTCTCTGCATTAGCACACAACCCAGTCCAACTCTGGATACATCATAATATATCACAAAGTCCCCCGTCCCATCGGGCAAAGTCAAAGCTAGCGTTGTGGTCAGTCTAGTCTTCAATTCTTGGAAACTTTTCTCATATTCCTAAGACCACTGAAATTTGACCTTCTCCTTCCTGAGTTAGCTTGGTCAATGGTGCAGACAAAGAAGAGAAACCATCAACGAAGATCGATGATAATAGCCTGCCAGTCCCAAGAAACTTCTTATTTCCATTGGAGAGGTTGGTCTAGGCCAGTTCTAAACCGCTTCAATCTTCTGGGTATCCATTCTAATACCATACCCCGAAACAACATGGCCTAGGAAGGCAACACACTTGGGCCAAAACTCACACTTCGAGAATTTCACATATAATTCATGGTCTTTGAGAGTTTGCAAAACCACTGTAAGATGATTAACATGCTCCTCTTCATACTTAGAATACACATTTTCATCAATAAATACCCTCACATACATGTCACGATACGGTCTGAATGTTATGTTTATCAAATCCATGAAATGTTGTAGGTGCATTAGTCAACCCAAAGGACTTGACCAAGAACTCAAAATGGCCATACCATGTCCTAAAGGCTATCCTTGGAATATCATTTTCCCTAACCTTCAATTGATGGTAACCCAATCTGAGGTCTATCTTGGAGAAACAGGTAGCACCCTGAAGTTGGTCAAAAAGATCATCTATCCTGGGAGCAGACACTTATTCTTTATTGTAACCTTGTTCAATTGTAGGTAGTCTATGCACATTCTGAGAGACTCATCTTTCTTACGCACAAATAGGACAGAAGCACTCCAAGGATAGACACTAGGCCTTATGAATCATTTCTCTAACAAGTCTATCAATTGCTCTTTCAATTCTTTCAATTCAGCGGGGGCCATTCTATAAGGTGGAATTGTAATGGGTTGGGTCTCAGAGAGAACATCAATCCCAAAGTCAATCTCCCTATCAGGAGGAACTCTAGCCAGATCCTCAGGAAACACTTCGGGGAACTTATTCAGTATCGAGACTGACTCAAGAGTAGAAGACTCAACATCATTAGACTTAACTCGCATGAGGTGATAAATACAACCTTTGGAGATCAACTTTCTGGCTCTAAGATAAGAGATTAATTTGCCTTTAGGTGCAACAAAACTCCCCTTCCACTCTAAGACAGGTTCATTAGGAAATTGAAACTTAACTATTCGGGTTTTATAGTCAAAAGAGGCATAACATGTGTAAAGCCAATCCATGCTAAGTACCACATCAAAGTCAACCATCTCCAATTCTACCAAGTCAACCAGGGTGTCTCTATGATAGATAGATACTACACAATCCGTGTAAACCCTTCAGCTAAGATAGACTCACCAGTGGGTGTGGAAACAACAAAAGGTTCAAGCAAATACTCTAGCAGAATCTCAAACTTACGAGCCACATAAGGAGTCACAATAGATAAAGTGGCACTCGGGTCAAGCAATGCATAACTAATCAAAAGTAAAGACTCGAAGCATACCCGTAACAACATCTGTGCAACCTCCTGGTACGACCGATTACCCGTAGCATAAATGCAATTCGTCCTGCCTCCTGTACCTTAGTAGTACCTTTCTAATAATTGCCAGCTGGGGCTGCTATGGAGGACTATGCTCTATTTCTCCCTTCACCCCGTCTCCTCTTCGAACATTCAAACTAGAAGTGACCACTTTGTCCACATGAATAGCAAATATCCTTACCCACACTACACTCACCCAGATGAAACTTACCACACTTGTCACAAGGTGGCTTTCCCTTTGCACCTTGGATCACACTAGCTTGAGATTCAGCACCCTGGGCCCTGTAATTCTGGTAACCATAAGACTTTTGATAATACCTGTTTGGTTGGATGAGTGCACTCACTATAGAGGGTGCATGATGAGATGATCTTTTCTGAAAATAGAACTTGTCACCCTTATTTTGTCTCTGCTGGCCAGGCTCATGCCCGGCTGATTTCGCTTTCCTGTTCATCTGCTCTTCTCTATCTCTTTTCTTATCCTTCTCTTTCTATTGGGCATACACCATAATCCTGGAGATATCCATGTTGGGAATCAACGAAGCTGCTTTGCACTCCTTCTGCATATGACTGCCCAAGCCGGACATAAGCTTCCTCATCTTTGCCCTCATGTCTTGGACCATCTCCATAGCATATCTGGACAGCTTGATGAACTTAAGATTGTACTCTTTAACGGTCATCCCTCCTTGCTTCAAGTTCATGAACTCGTCAACCTTCGCCTACTTCAACTCTTGGGAAAAGTAAAGGAAAGCAGCTTCAAACTCCTCCCACTCCACAAGCTCAGCATCTTCACCTCTACTATTTTCCCATTGGTTGTATCAGACGTTTGCCGCATCCTTCATCTGGTAGGAGGCAAGCTCAACTCCTTCAATCTTATTGGTGTGCATACCTTTCAAGACCTTATACATCTTGTCTATGAAGTTCTGCGGGTCCTCCTCAACCTTCGACCCCGTATACACTGGATGGTTCATCCGTAAGAAGTCTTTGGGCCTAGTTGCAGCTATGGACTCCTATGATCTAGAGCTAGGAGCTTGAGGACCTCAGTTGTTACCCAGGGAGGCCACTTGTTGAGTCAGCATAGTGATGGCTCTGCTAAACTTAGCCTCTACGGTGGGAGCTAGCTGGGGTTGTGCAGGGGACGCTTGTGGGACCTCAGCAGTGCTGGTAAGCCATCCCTGTCTCCTCGTCTCTGTCTGGTTTGGGACCTTTGTTTGGGCATTGACAGCAGTTAGAGCTAAGGCATCTCTCTGAGAAGCTGTTCGTTTTGGCAGCATATTCTACAAATGTTGCAATGCACGAATTAGAATGGGATTTCCATAGAGTTAAACTCTATTGCACGAACTCAGATCATAAAAGAAGGGTAAACCTTCCTAATGTCCTACAGCCTCGTGCTTATGAAGTGTGGTGCACAACACACCCATTAACAAAACTCTACTAGACATGACTTCATAGACTCCGTAGGATACTCAAACTCTATGCATTGATACCAAGTTTGTCATGCCCCGGGAGGGCACCCTAGCCGTAACTAGCACTCGGAGACTATTGCTAGCCCCCAAGAGAACCACCTAGTCTCATCACTTTCGCTCAATCAGTTAATTAGTGGAAGATGTTAAAGAATCTAAGCTATTTGTGTGGGCTATAAGACTCATCAATTATGTCTATCACATGGAACAAGATTAACAAAAGGACGCAGTTTCAAAATAGAGAAAGGGGAAAAGAATCCCAACATTGACCATCATCTATCTGTGTCTATGAAGCCTCTATAACTACTGTCTAAGAAGGTACCATGACAGGTCATGGCCATTACAACACAAAAGAAAGCAACTCAAGCGAATAAAAGAAAGAACCATCCTCCAAATGCAGGGGAGGACTCACCAAGTCTCTGGCTGAAAGTCTGTGAAACCTTAATGATTCGCCTACTAAAGTCCTCTGTCTACTGAATCTGTATCATGAAATGGTGCAATGTCAAAGTGGATTTAGTACATGGAATGTAATATATGCAAAATGGGCTAAGTAAAAGGTATAGGCAAGACAATATGACATAACATCAACTCATCAGTTACACAATCTCAACTTAGGATAAGGAATAGGACACTATCACATCAATATCAGAATACTATCAACATGAAACTTATTTAGGAGTTTCAGTAACTGACAACCATCACCTATGAGCCAGTCATGATATAACGAAGAGATTTCATTGCCACATCCGTCAAGTACCTTATCGGGGTAAAGGATGAGTTGCCATAAGTCCATCAATTCCTCTTTTGGGACAAAGGAAACATCCGCTTTCACTGTCCAATGCTCTCCTACGCTGGCGATGTAGTTAATAAGTGTGAGTGAGATTCACTCTTACCTATTTCGATGCTCAATATTCCTCTCATGACTCGACTTGCTCATACAATGTCAATTAATCAAGAAGTTTGATCACCTAGCCTCTTCGGGCAAGAAACCCCAACTCATCTAATCATCTACAACTCAAAGAGTAGGATCATTCTTTCAAGATTAATTTCAATCTCATTTAGACTCTAAGGATACTAATCTCATCAGCTTCAGTGATCAACACATTCATCTCAAGACATGATGTCCCGCCCCGGGAGGGTATCCTAGGTGTAACTGACACTCGGAGACTATTGCTAGTCCCCAAGCGAACTACCTAGTCCTATCACACTCATTCAATCAGTACACTAGCGGAAGACATTCAAGAATTTAGTGCGCTATCAATGGGGTACAATGCTAGCACTATGCCTATCGTATAGAATAAGAACAAAATAGCAATCTCAATATAAAAAGAATACAGGAGAAAAGACCACAACATCAACTATCATCTGTCCATGTCTATGAAGCCTCTATAACTAATGACTAAGAAGGTACCATGATAGGCCATGGCCATACTATCAAATGAAATAACTCAAAACAATAGAAAAAATAGGAAATACGTCATCCTCTGAATGCAAAGGAGGACTCACCAGTCTCTGTCTGGAAATTTGTGAGCCTCAACAATTCGCCTGCTGAAGTCCTCTGTCTACAATATTTGCACCATAAAATGATGCAGCGCCAAAGGAGAGTCAGTACGTGGAATATATTGTTTGTAAAACGAGATAAAGTAGATAATATGGGGCAAGACAATATAATATGACATCAATTCATCCGTCACTTAGTATTAACTCAGAATAAGGGATAGGATTCTATCACATCACCATCAATCAAGACTTATACTATCATATCAAACTCAGAGTACTATCAATGTGAAACCTATCTAGGATTTTCTCTAACCGACAACCACCACCTATGAGCCGATAATGATACAACAAAGAGATGTCATTGCCACATTCACCCTGAACCTCATCAGGGTAAGGGAAGAGTCTATCAGGGGATCCCAAAGAAAAGTCTATCAAGTCCTCTACTTGACAAAGCAAATATCCGCTTTCACGGTCCAATCCTCTTCTACGCTGGCCATGTAGTTAATGAGTGTGAGTGAGACTCACTCTTACCCATTTCAGTATTAATATTCCTCCTAGCACTCGACATGCTCATAAGTCTATCAACATAAGGATGGTAATACAGCCAACCTCCCTCAGACAAGGACTTCAACTCATCTAATGCCTATCAACTTAAAGAATAGAATCACCCTTTCAAACTCTATCTCAATCTCGCGTAAACTCTAAGGACACTACTTTCATCAACTTCAGCCATCACTATACTCATCTCAGGAAGTAGACCATAGAAATCAATAAACCCAGACAATCAAGGCTCTAGACATTACCTCTAAGTTCATTCTTGAAGTCTTTAACACGAAAATCATGTAAGGTAGATACACTATCATACAATGATACATGTAAACAGTTAATTTCAAAGTATAATGGTCATCATTTTAAGAAAATATGTAAAAAAAGTAAAAATAGTTTTCAAGATTACATTCAAGATATCACAGACCAGACCCATCACATTCAACTATTCAACCTAAATCAATCAAGGGGCACATGGGAGAACAATCCCATGTTCTTCGTAGCCTTTACATACCTAGGATGAAGAACTACCAACTCTTCTTCAAGAACTTGGACCAGAACTTTGAAACCCTCAACTCTTTCTTCTTCTCTCAGAACTCCTGTTTGTTGACTTAGAAAAATAATGGGTTTGAACTCTTCGTACGAATTAAAGGAGTTAAAATACGTTTTGGGGTATTAAAATAGGTAAGGAATACCCCCCGAATTAAAAGAAAAATCTTCACCAAAATTGCATTGGTCCGCGACGCTGACCCATCGCACACCAGTGTATTTTCAGTAATTTCAACCTACATCAAAAATAAAGAAGAAACATAACTGTGGGTCCGCGATGGGTCCACGTTACAACCCTGTCATGCACCCTCATTAGTTTTGGTTAAACTTGCTAAAATTATTTTTTGACCCGATTTCTCTAAAATCGGGTCGTGGCCATTTTCCCACTTGAATTTTTGTGCTAATCGCAAATCCGATTTCGGATTTCCCCTCAGAGCTAGTGAAGATGGATTATGCACACGATTACGTTCTAGGGGCATTTTGATTAATTTTACGACGTGTTACATCATCTTCCCCTTGGGATCATTCATCCTCGAATGATAAGTAAAGGCAGAATAAAGCACGAGTATAGTCAAAACTCATCTCACTCCTCACTGAAGAACCCTCGAACCATCCACTATCCATCACTTATCTATATCTCTATCATAGACACAAGAATAGAATTAGCACATCAACTCGGGAATGGGAACTTCAACAGCGTTAAGGATGGAGACATTACCTTTGACATCTTCATCATTCAGCACGAATTGGTGCAGGTACTTGATTTTCATCACTTATTTTCATCGCTTCCTCAGCTTCCCACATACCTTCCTCCACAAATTGGTTCCTCCATAGAACTTTGACAGATGTTATCTCCTTATTCCTCAGCTTGCGAACTTGTCAATCAAGGATTTGGACTGGAATTTCTTCGTAGGACAGGCTATTCTTCACTTCTGTACTCTCAATAGGAATTGCTGATGCAAGATCCCTAAACACTTCTTCAGCATCGAAATATGGAACACCGAATGAACTACATCTAGTTCGAAAGGAAAGTCTAGCTCATAAGCAACCTTTCCAATACTCCTCATAATTTGGTACAATCCGATATAATGTGGACTCAACTTCCCCTTCTTACCAAACCTCATGACACCCTACATGGGTGACACCTTCAAGTATACCCAATCATCCACCTGAACTCCAAGTCCCTTCTCCTCACATCAGTATAAGACTTTTGACGAATTTATATTGTCTTCAACCTTCCTTGATGACTTTCACCTTCTCCATAGACAGGTGGACAAGATCAGGTCCAATCAACTCTGCTTCGCCAACCTCAAACCAGCCAGTCAATGATCTACATCTCCTCCCGTATAATGCCTCATGAAGGGCCATCTGAATGCTGGCATGGTAGCTATTGTTGTACGCAAATTAAATCAAAGGCAGATGATCATCCCAATTTCCTTTGAAGTTGATGACACACGCTCTCAACATATCCTCCAAAGTCTGAATGGTGTGCTCTGCCTGTCCATTTGTCTAAGGGTGGAAGGTTGTACTCATATTCACTCTTGTACCCAATCCCTTCTGAAAAGATCTCCAAAATTGAGAGGTGAATTGAGCTCCTCTATCCGAGATGATGGACAAGGGAACCCCATGTAACCTCACAATCTCACGAATGTATAGTTGGACATACTTCTCAACTGTATTAGTTGTCTTCACTGCCAAGAATTGGGTTGATTTAGTCATCCTATCCACAATTACCCATATCAAATCATGCTATTTTTGGGATCTTGATCAGCCGGTAATGAAATCCATGTTGATTATCTCCCATTTCTACTTAGGAATTTCAAAGTTTTCTGAGCCAATCCACATGGTCTCTGATGTTCAACCTTGACCTCGTTGACAATTGGGACACTTAGAGACAAATTCAGCAATGTCCTTCTTTATACCATTCTACCAATAGACTTCTCTCAAGTCATGGTACATCTTGGTGGAACCAGGATGGATAGAATATCTAGAGCTATGAGCTTCAGCCATGATCTTCTCTCGAACACCATCAACGTCGAGCACACACAATCTACCCTGATTTTTCAACACCCCATCTCTCCTTTTAGAGAAACCCATCACCATTTTCTTATGAACCGCTTCTTTCAATTGAAATAAGATAGGGCTTGGTCTTGCTTTTCCTTCACTTTTGACACTAAGGATGAAGTAGACCCATTCTGAACATTGACCCCGCCTTCATTGTTTTCCTCAAGTTGCACCCCCAGCAGAGCCAATCTATGAACTTCCTTAGCCAATTCTCTCTTCCCTTCCTCCACATAGGTTGTGCTACCCATAGACAACCTGCTAAAAGCAGCAACAACAATGTTAGCGTTACCTGGGTGACAGAGGATGCTCATATCCTAGTCCTTGAGCAATTCCAACCATCTCCTCTGCCGCAGGTTGAGCTCCTTCTGGCTGAACACTTATTACAAGCTCTTGTGGTCAGTGAACACGTCCACATACACTCCATACAGATAGTGATGCCAGATCTTAAGTGTGAATATCACCGCTGCAAACTCGAGATCATAAGTCAGATAATTCTTTTCATGGATCTTAAGTTGCTTGGAAGTATAAGCTATCACCTTCCCTCTCTGCATCAACACACAACTCAGTTCAACTCTAGATGTATCACAATATATCCTGAAATCTCCCGTCCCGTCTGGCAAGGTCAAAACTGGCGATGTAGACAATCTAGTCTTCAACTCTTGTGAACTCTTTTCACATTCCTCAGACCACTGAAACTTGGCCTTCTTCTGGGTTAGCTTAGTCAATAGTTCTGACAGAGAAGAGAAGTCCTCAATAAATCTACGACAGTAGCTTGCCGATCCCAAGAAGCTTCTTATTTTCATCGGAGAAAGTGGTCTAGGCCAGTTCTTAACTGTTTCAATTTTTTGAATATCTACCTGAATACCATCTCTCGAAACAACATGGCCTAGGAAAGCCACGGACTTGAGCCAAAACTCACACTTTCAGAATTTCGCATACAACTCATGGTCTTTGAGCGTTTGCAAAACCACTTTAAGATGATTAGCATGCTCCTCTCCATCCTTTCAATACACCAGAATATTATCAACGAACATGATCACAAACATATCAAGATATGGTCTGAGTACCCTGCTCATCAAATCCATGAAAGTTGCAGGTGCATTTGTCAATCCAAAGGATATGACCAAGAACTCAAACTGGACATACCGTGTCCTAAAGGCTGTAGTTGGAATATCACTTTCCCTCACCTTCAACGGATGGTAACCCGATCTGAGGTCTATCTTGGATAAACAAGTAGCACCCCGAAGTTGGTCAAATAGATCATCTATTTTGGGGAGAGGATACTTATTTTTTATTGTGACCTTGTTCAGTTGTTGGTAATCTATGCACATTCTGAGGGACCCATCTTTCTTACGCACGAACAGAAATGACCCCAAAAGGTGCCCGAAAATGTGCCTCGGAAGTGCCCGGGATCGTAATTTTCACATATCAAAAAACCTTATTGTTATTTAGAAAATCCAACTTCATATACTTTTGTAGGGGGTCAAATTGAGTAGGGATTAGGTCTAACCAAATTTTAGAGCAACCGTATCAAAATCCAAAAATCGCAAAAATGTGATTTTGGAGGGTCAACTTTGAAGGGGTATATCTCTTAGCATACAAAGGACTGGGTGGCCAATGACCTATCAAATTACATCTCATTGAGTTAGTTTTGAAATGCACTTGGTTTCACCTTATTTTGAGTTCGGATGAAGGAGTTATACCCATTTTCGTGGAACTCGTTTGTGCAGAAAATGCAATTCCAGTGAGCAGTCCGTTTTGGTCCTATTTTCTCTTGACTTCGGTCCAAGACTTTTA
>JAPFFP010044810.1:0-12101 GCA_026153255.1 Solanum medicagineum | reverse complement strand
TCTACTCCATTAATTTACACTACTCTCAACATAGTTCGGAGTCACCAAAGTTTTCCTGTATCTGTGAGTTTCTCAATTTGATTTTGTTCTTCTCTTCATCTTCAATCCTTCATTGTCGATTTTTTTTTTTGTTGTGTTTCTTTGCTCTTTCGAAGTAGAAACTTTCTAAATTTTTCTGTCCACTACCCATTATGAAATACTTTCCTACTTTACTAATACGTGGACTCCACCTTCTCTACTCCATTAATTTCCACTACTCTCAACATAGTTCGGAGTCCCCAAAGTTTTCTTGTATCTGTGAGTTTCTCAATTTGATTTTGTTCTTCTCTTCTTCTTCAATCCTTCAATGTTGATTTTTTTGTTTTGTTGGGTTTCTTTGCTCTTTCGAATTTTTCTTTGCTCTTTGCTATGAAGTGTCATAATTTGATACATTATTTTACTTATTTTATTTATTTATCAAGTTTTTGAATTGTGAAAATTCTAAATTGAAGGGCATTCGAGATGATTTATGTCATCCAATTTATTGGTCGATATGTTGATTGATAAGTTAATTGTTCCTAAACAAATTCTTAAAACACTCTGCTAATGAATGTTAATGCACTTAAGGTATTTGATAGTATGCCAGATATGTGTGTTATCTATGGCTCTGTCCAAAAATGTTCATTTGAAATGTGTATAATTTGTTTAAATATGGTTCAGCTGCAGTTTGATATTGTTAGTCCCAACTTTTGTGACTATTACTTTTAGAGAAAAAAGACAAAAATGATAACTATTTGCAACAACAATGTCGATGAAAAAATGACGAGCATTGCTTGCTTCTGAACGAAGGTGGTAGGCTCTATCCTTTTTTTCTAAAAGGTTTAGTTTTCACGATTCTTTTTATCATCCTTGTTACGCCCCGAGTTCGCACCCTAGGCGTGGCTGGCACCCAAAACCATTTCTGGTCCCGAGCGAACCACTTGGCCTAGCTACTTACTCAGCGGAAGACTTGGATAACCAAAAAGGGCTTACTTGTAGTCAGCTGAAAGTACTAAACTTTCATAGATAACTGAGATAGAGAATGTCTCATCAACAACTGAAATGAAAGAAAACTGAAATACTTGATGCACAGTCTATGGAACCTCTATCTAGAATAATCTAAACAGCTACGGGTACAAGCCCCAAAGTAGCCTAAACTGAATAAAATGCTAAAAGGGAAAACATAAATAGACTTCAAGCCTCTAACAGAGAAGGAGCCTCACCGATAGCTGAATAGGTGTTTGAATCCTCAATAGAGTGGCTGCTGAGGGGCTTTGTCACCTGCGACTGCATCATAAAATGATGCAGGTCCTAAGAACGTCAGTACGTGGAATGTATGGTATGTAAAATGGTCAAAACGGAACTCAAGGTAATGCAATATTTCTCAAAATACATAACACATATCTCAAAATGAAATAACATAATATTAAGTACTCTGTATGCTGAAAATAACATGTTGAAAACTTGTATGTAAAACATATCTTACTTTACCTTGGAGAGTTTCTTTAACCGACAACCACCACTATAAGCTTCATAGTAATACAGCGTCTTGCCCACGCTGCCAGAGTTGTCCCGTACTTTACCGAGATAGGGGACAAAAGACTAGGAGAGTGGATCCATCCCAAAAAATGGGTCATCTCAGTAGTAAGTGAGGAGTTGTACCTTGGTACAATCCTATCCTACTCTGGCTACGTAGTTTGTAAGTTCAAGTTATTAGTATCACTCTCACTCATATCGTTGTTAAATACTACTCTCAAAATATCTTTTATAGTGCTCAATCTTAAAGAGTAAGAATTCTCAAAAATGCTTCATTAATCTATTGGGACTTAGCCCAACCTTGGCTTTCTTAACTTTTCTCAACTAATCTCATTCTCTTTGCTTGAATTCGTATCAACACAGAGTGTCTAAAAAGCTTAACTTTTATTCTTAGTTATCTTGTAAATATAAGAACTTAAGTATTTCTTAAACTTGACATCAAAACTATGAATATACAACCTTTTTATAAAATATATATGATTCTCAGGAATACTATAATATAATATCTGTAAATCTTATTTCAATAACTTAACTTCATGCTAAAATGAGGAAAAGACATGATTATATATCAAGAAGAATACATGAGCAACCATTTTGATGAAATTAACTAGTACTGGAGGAAAGCTTGATCTCACATTGTAACCATGATCTTGAATAGAATTTGGGAATTTTAGATATTAATATAATAATAGAATGACTTTTGAAGGGCCTTACATACCTGAGAATTCAAATTCTTGGAAGACTTAAAGAGATTCTTGAAGCCCTAGCTAGTTTTCTTGATTTTACGCTTGAGTCTCTTGGAAGGTTTTGAAAATATAAACGTGAATTCATATATTTTTTGGAAAAAATGTGGATTAAAATCGACTAGTTTATGCTTAAGGAGGGTGGGAAAAGTTGAAACTACCTTTCCTTAAACAAAAGAAAAGTAATATGCATAATACAACATGTCCGCGTCGCACCAGGGGCGCGAACATGTGCATTTTAACCTTTTTCACGAAAACCAGCTTCCCGTCGAAAACCAACCAAAAAACTTAAGTGTGGATCCACGTCCCTAGCACGTCGCACCTTGGGCGCGGATCCTTACTGCACGAAATTAATTAGCAAAAATTTTAATTCGACTCGATTGCTCTAAAATCGAGTCAAGATCATTTTTCCACTCAATTTTTCACGTTGATCGCAAATCCAGTATCGAATTTGCAACAAAGCATGGGAAGACGCGTTACGCGCATGGTTCCTTTCTAGAGGTATTTTGGTAATTTCACTGAGTGTCACAATATCTCCCCCTTGGGATCATTCGTCCTCGAATAATAACGATATCAAAAATTTAGCTCAAGACAGCAAGGTTACTACATTTAAACAAATATAAGTCTTCGAGATCAATTATAAAAGTTTACCTTCAAGGTCCTCATTTAGGCCAACGAACAAGTGTGGATACTTGGACTTCATATCTTCTTATGCTTCCTATGTGGTTTCTTCCACGAATTGGTTTCTCCACAGTACTTTTACCGAATCTATCTCCTTGGTCCTCAACTTGCAAACTTGTCGGTCTAATATTTGCACCGGGACTTCTTCATAGAAAAAATCATCTTTAATCCTAACACTTTCAACAGGGACAACCAGAGAGGGATTTCCCAAGCATTTCTTAAGTATCGAAATATGGAATACCGGGTGTATAGCACTCAACTCTGCTGGTAACTCCAACACGTAAGCTACACTATCAACCCTTCTCAGAATCTGGTAAGGGCCAATATATCCTGGACTGAGCTTCATCTTTTTCCCGAATCTCATAACCCCTTTCATCGGTGATACCTTCAGGTACACCCAACCACCTACTTCAAATTCCAAATCTCTCCTCCTTACATCAGTGTAAGACTTTTGCCGCCTCTTGGCTGTCTTTAGCCTTTCCTGGATAACCTTCACCTTCTCCATAGCCTGGTGGACTAGATTCGGCCCTATTAATCTTGCCTCATCCACTTTAAACAACCCAATGGGTGATCTACACCTCCTCCCATAAAAGGCTTCATACGATGCCATTTGTATGCTAGCCTGGAAGCTGTTGTTGTACGAAAACTCAATCAAGGGTAAGTGATCATCCCAGTTACCTTTAAAGTCTATCACACACACCCTCAACATATCTTCAAGGGTCTGTATGGTCCACTCCGCTTGCCCGTCTATCTGTGGATGGAAAGTTGTACTAAGATTCACCTTTGTACCAAGCCCTTTCTGAAAAGACTTCCAAAACTATACTGTGAACTGAGTTCCTCTGTCTAAAATGATGGATATAGGGACCCCGTATAGCCTAACAATCTCTTTGAGATAAAGTCTGACATAGTCCTCGGTTGTATCAGTTGTCTTGACAGGTAGAAAGTGAGCTGGCTTGGTCATTCTGTCTACTATAACCCATATTGAATCATGTTGTCCACGGGATCGAGGTAAGCCTGTTACGAAGTCTATGTTAATCATCTCCCACTTCCATTCTAGGATTTCAATGTTCTGGGCCACACCACAAGGCCTTTGATGCTCTACCTTAACCTAATGGCAATTCGGGCATCTAGACACGAACTTTGCAATGTCCCTCTTCATGCCACCCCACCAATAGACTTCTCGTAAATCTCTATACATCTTTGTTGCACTAGGGTGGATAGAGTATTTAGCATTGTGAGCCTTAGCTAAGATCCTATCTCTAAGGCCATCAACACTTGGCACACATAACCTACCTTGGTATCGCAGGACTTTTGCAAACACTAACACTTTCTGTTTCTGAACATCTTCCTTCAATCGAAGGAGGATAGGATCCCTGTCTTGCTTTTCTTTTACCTCTACCACCAATGATGACTCTGCCCCATTTCTTATAATGGCACCACCTTCGTCGAAATCTTCAATTTGCACCCCCAAATGGGCTAGTCTATGCACCTCTTAAGCCAATTCTTTCTTTTTATTTTCTATGTGAGCAATGCTCCCCATGGTTAACCTGCTAAGACCATCAGCAACCATGTTAGCTTTACCTGGGTGGTAGAGAATGCTCATGTCATAATCTTTCAATAGCTCCAACTATCTCCTCTGCCTCAGATTCAACTCCTTCTGGCTGAATACATACTGCATGCTTTTGTGGTCCATAAACACATCTACGTGCCCACCATAAGGATAATGTCTCCAAATTTTTAGATCAAACACTACAATAGCTAGCTCAAGATCATGAGTTGGGTAGTTCTTCTCATGAGTCTTAAGCTGTCTAGAGGCATATGCTATCACCTTACCTCTTTGCATCAATATGCATCCCAACCCAACTCTGGAAGCTTCACAATATACCACAAAGTCATCAACTCCTTCGGGTAAGGATAAGACCGGGGTTGTAGTCAACCTGGTTTTCAACTCTTGGAAACTCTTCTCGCAAGCTTCTGACCATTAGAACTTAACCTTCTTTTGAGTGAGTTTAGTCAAAGGAGCGAAGATAGAAGAAAATCCTTTTACGAACCGTCTGTAGTACCTCGCCAAGCCCAAGAAACTCCTTATCTCTGTTGGAGTTGTGGGCCTTGGCCAATTCTTTACTGCCTCAATCTTTTGAGAATCAACTTGAATACCTTCACCAGACACAATATGCCCCAAAAACGCCACAGATGCCAACCAAACCTCACATTTGGGAAATTTTGCATAAAGTTGCTGATCCTTAAGGGTCTGAAGGATAATTCTGAGATGGTCAGCATGCTCGTCCTTGTTACAAGAATAGATCAAGATGTCATCTATGAACACAATGATGAACATATTTAGGTACGGCCTCAAAACCCTGTTTATAAGATCCATGAATGCTGCTGGTGCATTTGTTAGTCCAAATGACATAACCAAAAACTCATAGTGATCATAGCGGATTCTGAAAGTTGTCTTAGGAATGTCTCTCTCTCTAACTTTAAGTTGATAATACCCAGATCCGAGATCTATTTTGGAGAAACAAGTAGCACCCTAAAGTTGGTCAAATAGGTCATCAATTCCAGGAAGATGATACTTGTTCTTTATGGTGACCTTATTCAACTGATGATAATCTATGCACATTCGAAGAGAACCGTCCTTCTTACGCACGAAGAGAACTGGAGCACCCCAAGGTGAGATGTTGGTCTAATGAAACCCTTGTCTAAGAGATCTTTCAGCTGCAACTGCAACTCTTTTAGCTCCGAAGGAGCCATACGATATGGAGCAATGGATATGGGCTGAGTATCTGGGAGGGTATCTATCCCAAAGTCTATCTCCCTATCAGGAGGGACTCCAGGAAGATTCTCAGGAAAAACTTCTGGGAACTCATTCACTACTGGGACAGACTGAAGAGATGGTGCCTCGGCACGAGAATCCTGAACTCTAACTAGGTGGTATATACACCCTTTGGAAATTAGCTTTCTGGCTTTGAGAATTGAGACAAACTGACCCTTAGGAAAAACTGAGCTACCCCTCCATTCTAGGACTAGTTCATTGGGAAACTGAAATTTGACTACTCTGGTTCTGCAATCTATGGAAGCATAACTGGCATATAGCCAATCCATGCCTAGGATGACATCAAAATCTTCCATGTCTAGCTCAACCAAATCAGCTATGATTTTCTTATGATAAACTGATACTAGGCAGCCACTATAAATTCTTTGGGCTAAAATAGACTCTCCAATAGGAGTGGAAACAGTAAAGGGCTCAAGAAGACATTCTGGACTAACCCCAAACTTCATAGCTACATATAGGTTGACAAATGACAATATGGCTCCTGGGTCTAACAGTGCATAGATATCATAAGTAAAGATTTTGAGCATACTGGTAACCACATCTGGAGAGTTCTCCTGCTCATGTCTGGTGGCAATGGCATATAAGCGATTTGTGCCCTCGCCTGCTCTTGACGTAGTACCCCTCCGAATTGGCTTACCCTGCGGTGCTGAAGAAACCTATTGTGATCTACTATCTCTCATGTTCTTCCTCCACATAGGATAATCTTGAAACAACCATTTGTACCAAGAAGGCACTCTCGATGAGATCTGCCACACTTACCGCAAACAGGATAACAGTTTAATCCTTGAGCTATGTTACCTTGTGATTAGCTGCCCGAGAACCTACGGTTATACGATCCCTGCACATTTCTGACCCTAGGTACAGGTGCACTAGCAGATAAAGGTGTTGGTCTAGATATTTAGGTTGAAAGGAGTGGTTTCCACCACCAGCCCCCCTCTTACCTATCTCCTGGCCTAATGTCTTGGCCCTCTTGCTCTTGAACGCTTCCTTATCCTGCATTTTCTCCTCCTCTACCTGCTACACACAAGTCATCAAACAGGTCATGTCCATATCCCCAATCAGCATAGCGTTCCTACCCTCCCTCTTAGTCATCTGAGAGAGCCCTGACATGAACAAGTCCATCCTAGTACGCATGTCTGCCACCATAGTTGGAGCATAGAAGGACAACTAAGTAAACTTGAGGTTGTACTCCCGCACACTCATATTCTCTTACTTCAGATTCAGAAATTCTCTCACTATAGCCTACCTCATCTCTCTGAGAAAGTATTGTCCCAGAAAGGCCTCCTCAAACACTACCTAACTTAGAGTTGGCGCCCCTCCTACCCTGCTTCCTTTCCACTGATCAAACAAAAGGCTAGCTGCCCCATTGAGCTGGTAGGCAGCCAACTCAACCCATTCAGCATCACATATGTGCATGACCTGAAACATTTTCTAGAGCTCCTCAATAAAGTTCTCAGGATCCTTCTTCACATTGGACCCCATGAATTCAGGTGGGTTCATCCTCAGGAACTCACGAACCCTGGCGGTATCCGATCCATCATTCCTACCATCTCCCTGGCAACCTCTCTAAGTAGTGATCGCCTGTGCCAATTTCTGGATGGCCTGGCGGAGCTCAGCATTGGAGATGTCTACTTGCTGGGGCTGCTCAACTGGCACAGTTGGACCTCTAGGTCCCTCAAGAATTGGGCCAGGCTGGTTTGCATTTCTCCTGGCTGGGCGCCCTTTGCACATTACTAGTCCGTCGGCTCTGCGTGGAGGCATGGTCTGAAAAATAAGGTGCAAACGCACGAGTTAGATGGGAACTGATAGAGCTAAACTCTTAAGCAAGAAGGGAAATAACAAATGATAGTGACTCTTCCTAATGCCCTTAGATGTGGCACGCTTCCCACCCATAATACGGACTCTACTAGACACGGTTCCATAGACTCCCTAGGACTCTTGAACTTTGTGGTCTGATACCAAGTTTTTCATGCCTTGGCCGGCACCCAGAACCATTTCTGGTCCTAAGCGAACCACTCGGCCTAGCTACTTACTCAGTGGAGGACTTGGATAATCAAAAAGGGCTTACATATAGTCAGCTGAAAGTACTAAACTGTCATAGATAACTGAGATAGAGAATGTCTTATCAACAACTGAAATGAAAGTAAACTAAAATTCTTGATGAATAGTCTATGGAACCTCTATCTTGAATAATCTGAATGACTACCAGGACAGGCCCCAAAGTAGCCCAAACTGAATAAAATGTTAAAAGGGAAAACATAAATAGACTCCAAGCCTCTGACTAAGAAGAAGCCTCACCGATAGCTGAATAGGTGTCTAAATCCTCAACGGAGTGGTTGCTGAGGGGCTCTGTCACCTGGTCTGCATCATAAAACGATGCAGGTCCTAAGGACATCAATACATGGAATGTACGATATGTAAAATGGCCAAAACGAAACTCAAGGTAATGCAATATTTCTCAAAATACATAACACATATCTCAGAATGAAATAACATAATCATAATTACTTTATATGCTGAAAATAACATGCTGAATACTTGTATGTAAAACATATCTTACTTTAAGTTGGGGAGTTTTTCTAACCGACAACCACCACTATTAGCTTCATGGTGATACAGCGTATTGCTCATGCTGCCAGAGCTGTCCCGTACTTTGCTGGGGTAGGGGAAGAAAGACTAGGGGAGTGGATCCATCCCAAAAATAGGTCATCTCAGTGGCAAGTGAGGAGTTGTACCTTGGTACAATCCTATCCTACGCTGGTAGTTTATAAGTTCAAGTTATCAGTATCACTCTCACTCATATCAGTGCTCAATACTACTCCCAAAATAGTTTTTATAGTGCTCAATCTTAAAGAGTAAGAATTCTCAAAATGCTTCTTTAATCTTTGGGACTTAGCCCAACCTTGACTTTCTTAACTTTTCTCAACTCATCTCATTCTCTTTGATTGAATTCGTATCAACACAGAGTGTCTAAAAAGCTTAACTTTATTCTCAGCTATCTTGTAAATAAAAACTTAAGTATTTCTTAAACTTGACATGAAAACTATGAATATACAAGCTTTTCATAAAATATATATGATTCTCAGGAATATTATAGTATAATATCTGCAAATGTTGTTTCAATAACTTAACTTCATGCTATAATCAGT
The DNA here is from genome assembly GCA_026153255.1 of Solanum medicagineum. NCBI lineage: Eukaryota > Viridiplantae > Streptophyta > Magnoliopsida > Solanales > Solanaceae > Solanum > Solanum medicagineum. The sequence goes on along the minus strand of JAPFFP010044810.1, from coordinate 3,138 downwards.
AAAAGACGTAATCTTGTATTAAGAAGAATACATGAACAACCATTTTGATGAAATTAACCAGTACTGTAGGAAATCTTGATCTCACATTGTAACCATGATCTTGAATAGAATTTGGGATTTTAGATATCAAAATAATAATAGAATGACTTTTGGAAGGCCTTACATACCTGAGAATTCAAATTCTTGGAAGACTTGAAGAGATTCTTGAAGCCTTAGCTAGTTTTCTTGATTTATGCTTGAGTCTCTAGGAAGATTTTGAAAATATGAGCTTGAATTCGTATGTTTTTGGGACTAAATTTGGATTAAAAGCGACTAGCTTAGGGTTAAGGAGGGTGGAAAAGGTCGAAACTACCCTTCCTTAAAGAAAAGAAAAGTAATTTGCGTAATACAACATGTCCGCGTCATATCAGGGGTGCGGACATATGTATTTTTGCCTTTGTCACGAAAATCAGCTTGCCGTCGAAAAACAACAAAAAAAACTTAAGTGTGGATCCATATCCCTGGCGCATCGCGCCTTGGGCGCGGATGCTCACTACCCGAAAATTAATTAGCAAAAATTTTAATTCGACTCAGTTGCTCTAAAATCGAGTCGAGACCATTTTCTCACTTAATTTTTCACGCTGATCGCAAATTCGATCTTGAATTTGCGAACAGAGCATGGGAAGATGTGTTATGCACATGGTTCCTTTCTAGGGTTATTTTGTTAATTTCGCCGAGTGTCACACTATTGATTTTAGATGCTCTTTTCAATGGGTGCAGCGTGTGAAGAATCGTTGGTCTTTTTTTAAACTTTTCGGAGGAGACTCATTCTGGAATTGAAACTGAGTCAAATGACCAGATTGTTTTGCATAATCGCAAGAAAAGTATATTACTTGCTCAACTTTCTCTCCCTTTTTCACCTCTTCCAGTTTTATTTTGCTATATCTTGGTCAGCTTTAGGACTTTTTTTTTTGTTTTTCTCACTTTCAAAGTGTATAATTTTCTTATTGATGGATATGTGCTGGTAGTTTATAACTTGAGAGACCCAAAGATTTTGCTAGGGTTATTTTAATTTTACTTATATAAATGCGAGATAGTAATTTACAAAAATGCGTACACACTTCAATCATCCTAAAAGTGTTAACTAATTACCTGAACAAGTTGGTAATTTGTTTTAAACACTAAAAATATAATGTTGATAATAGGGATAATCGAAAGGGTATATTAAGTACCATGTATTCTAACTTAAAAGCTCACAACTGCTTTACTATTACAAAGTATTCAATTTTGTTTGTTTAGGCTAAAAATTCATCTATTTACCTGTAACAATGACTGTCACCTTTCCTATCTTGCTGCTTATGTAGTACTCCCTCCGATTTAATTTGTTTGTCCTACTTTGATTTGCCTCGAAGTTTAAGAAAATATAAAAGACTTTTCAATTTTGTGGTCTTAAACTAAAGAAACATCAATCCTTTCCTATCTCACTGCTTATGTAGTACTTCCTTTAATATAATTTGTTTGTCCTACTTTGATTTGCCTCAAAGTTTAAGAAAATATAAAAGACTTTTCAATTTTGTAGTCTTAAACTAAAGATATGTCAAATGTGCTAAAAATAAAAGTAGAAAAAATAAATTAAACGAGAGGGAGTAGTACTTTTTATAAGTATTACTTATGTAATAGTAACTATTATGATACTCTTTTGAAGGTAAAAACTCTTGAATTAGAGCAGCGAGATAGGAAAGGGTAAAGTTTCAATTGCAGAAAAATAAATGAAGAAAAAAAGGGTAAAGTTTATTGCTTAAGTCAGGCAACTTATGTTCTTAAATTGCTTTTCAAGAGAAGCTTGTGAAAAAAATTCAACAAATTAAAAGTTGTTGTGTAAGATCGACCGGTAGGGTTTCATGTTTTTTGTGCTCTGTGGCATACCCCTCAAGTTTACACGTTAGGTTCATGTTCCTAGAATAAAAAGACACAATTTAACTTCATGTAGCATATGGTGCTTGAAATTACCTTGTACATTATACTTTGTATCCTAATAGATTACTTCATGAAAGGCTTATAAGTCTTTTCATCCTCAAAGGTATCCATATACATACTTGAGGTTCCAAATGTATGACTGTAGATGAACAATTGAGAGCTTGAATCCAATTTAGAATGTTTCTTTAGTTTTCAAATTCTCAATTCAATTGTTTAACTAATTATATCAGAAAAAAATAATTAAAAAATCATGTTAATCATGTTGCCTGTGTTTTTGCGGTGGGACGAAGGCAGCACCAATATTTTTTATAAAAATAACAAAGTAAAGTGTAGTGTACATTTGGGCTTTGTGGGCTTATTTGGTTGGATATTAGACATGTATACTTACTTCTTTATGCGACAAACCAGGTGTATTCCACTTTGGTGTTACAGGATATGATTTGTATCTTGGATCTCTGCTAAAAAATAAAAAGCATAGATCTCACTATCTTCCATCTCATTCCTTTTTTCAGGTAAGTTTTTCAAATTAGGTACTTTAACTTGTAAGATTCTCAAAAATGAAATAGTGCAATTCTTCTGTCATAGAATGTAGATCCAAAATGTGTTATTGCAGTAAAGTTGTAGCCCATAATTTTTCATTTATCTTTGTGATATTTGACTAATATCTTGGATCTGTTGATGATGATAATGATATCATCTTAGAAAGAATTTGTCATTAAGTATTATTATGTTATGAATGAAAATGATTTTGTGAATGTGAGAACTGAAGAATATGATATGCAATTATTTTAATGTGAATACGTTGAAAGCAAGGTTTTTACAAAAACTTATGATCTTCTTTGAAACCTAGTATATTTTTGTATTTTATAAAATTATACTTAAACTTATATGATATTATTTCATGCATAAATTGGTTGTGTCATATGAGTTGTCCTTTGTAGATGTCAAATCAAATTCTCTGTCGCATGAGATGACATTATTTTTTTCTTTCATTGTAGTGTAGAATCCACATAAATGACAAATGTTTAGATTGCACAATACAGGTGCACAGGAGGTGGTACAATCTCTTAAGTTTTTCGAGCTTGAGGAACAAAAAACTTTTTACTGACAGGTTTGCCTAATCTCTTCCTTAAGTGTGTTTCTTCGAAAACATTATATACGCATGCCTTTTTATAGAGTGTT
>JAPFFP010044809.1:0-12101 GCA_026153255.1 Solanum medicagineum | reverse complement strand
GTACACAAGGACCAATGATCCAATTTGAGAAGCAGCTCTTTTCTCCAATTTTCCTTGGTTGGTGCCAAGGTGGAAAGTTTTTGTAAACAATAGGTTAAGAAGGATTTGTCTATAAAGTGAGCCGTTAAGCGATCTATAAAGGATAAGACAGAGTCCTAATGTTTCTTTTTTGTTTTCGATATAGGCTTCATTCTGGTCATATAAATGCAGGTGCGTCTACCCCTCTCGCCTAGCGGCTCCCCTTTTCTATCTATTCTTAGCTTAGCTATAAAAAAATCGAAGCCTTTTTTTTACTTTTACAGATCGAGATAATTTCATTCTTGCCTAGAAAAGGAGTTAGCATTTCTTCAGTGATCAATCTCGTTCCCCTAAAGCTAGGATTTGTTTTCCTTCTCCTTCAATCCAAGCCACAAGGCAAAGGGCAAGCTGACTTGGAGGCTGAATGCCTACTTTCTGAATCAAAGAATTTACCAAGAAGGGATCTAATCCAGATCTTCTCTCCAATGCCTCCTTCCTTGCCCGTGTAGTTTTGTTTCCACGTTTGTGGTATCCGGAAGTCAACTAGTTTATATATATAAGAGTTGGAAGATATAGGGCCGAGGCTGAGAAATCTAAGTAAACTAATCCATTTTGTAAGAGGAAATCTGCAACGTTCATTAAGAATTCATCTGTCTGATCCTTCCTTCCAAAGTGCTCCACGGAAAGTTGAGTTCCCTAGCCCGTTGGGGACAGTGTGTCATGGATTCCCAGGGGCGAACCCTTTTTCTTTGATAACTGAATAGTTTTATGATCGTTGGATGCAAAATTCTAAACTAAAGTAGTAGTTCCCATTCAGTGATTGCCACGATTCTTCCTTCTACTAAATCATATCTCCTCAACCCTCATCTTGCCTGAGTTGGCAAAGGAGAAGGAGCCCCTTCATGAAATCGAAGAGCCTGTCCTCTTCCATTATACCAAAAATGTCCAGGGAGAACTACGAAAAATGGCCTTCACATACTCCCCTCTTTGCTTCAGGCTCATAAACATTGCGAACCACAACCGGGCAGGAAAACCCTCCATTCTGCCAGAAACATGTCCACAAAGGAAATCTAATTGCAATTCACGCTCCGCCTTCTTTACTTTGGTCCACCACCAGAACCATCAAGATAGATCTGTATTCACTGACACCTCCTCGGATGTAGTCCGACAATCTATTCCATATCCCAAAAGTCTTCAATCTTAGCATCTTGGGTACCAATGAATGCCTTTGATTTTGCTTGATTCGAACCATCTACATCGAGCCACTGCTTACGGCCTTCTTTAGTATGGTGACCTCGCCCCTATTCTCTAAAGCTTTCCACCCCTAACTATTAGTAGAAACACTTCCAGGACCCCCTGTCCTTTCATCAAGGTCCGCCTAACCAGTCCATCTACCGCTCACTCGAAGTCTGTCCCGTCAGTTCTGTAAGACACTCTGCTCCGGTCAAGCCGCACTAGCCTACGGGTTCTTCCCACTAGCACTTATCCAATATCCAATTCAAAAAGAGCTTAGATTGCTGATTTTCCTCTCTCTGTTTAAAGTAAGTCTTAGTGTTGGGCAGAGCTCAAACTCAAAGGACCCTTTCGCCTTCAGCATCTTTATGAGATACTATGTGCGGATCGACTCTCCTGTTGCAACCCAACGGATACTGTGAACCTGTCGTTCCTTCGGAATTGATCGGCAATACCATAGAGGACTATCCAGTGGAACTACCATTTATGGCACAGCACCAGTCAAGTAGCGCCCAGTAATAAATACAATGTTCAAAGCTTCCTTCATGGTTAGTTGCGGAATTCCCTTCCTGGCGATTAGTAGAATAGGAATAGTCCTATATAATGAGGAGGAAAGAAGTTTCAAACTCTAAATCCAACTCGAAAAAGAAGGGATCTCAAGCATAAGGAAGGTACTATGTATTTGGACAGATTCGATAAGAATAGAAAGAGAGCCAAGGGCAGCTATTGCTGTGAATTGTTACGATGTGTGTCTCCTCTCCTTTGGGGAAGCGCGCGTGCAGCTGCAGGAAGGATTCCGCACAACAAACAATGAATCTATGGGTCCATCCCATGCGAGGACCCATCCTTCAAAAAATGAGGTGATAGCAATCCTAGGTGGAGGGGAGAGCGTAGATCCCCTTTACCAGGGGGGATGAGACAGATCTTTACAGATCATAAGAGCTTGAGGTACTTGATGACATAGAAGGAGTTGAACCTTCGCCAGGATGGCACACTTCTATTCCGGGGACGAGTATGTGTTTCTCAGGATAGTGACCTGTGCCATGATATCTTGGAGGTGGCGCATAGCTCACCTTTTTTCCTGCACCCAGGGAGCACGAAGATGTACAGGACGATTCGCCCACAAAATTGGTGGGAAGGTATGAAGAGGGATGTCGCTGAGTATGTGGCTAAATGCTTAGTGTGCCAGCTGGTTAAGGCTAAGCACCAGAGCCCAGCAGGACCCTTACAGCCAATTCAGATACCACAGTAGTGGAAGTGGGATGAGATAGCCATAGACTTTGTCTCTGGATTGCCGAAGACTGCGAGGCAAGATGACGCCATTTGGGTGATTATTTATCGGCTGACAAAGTCAACTCACTTCCTGCCGATCAGTATGACTTACTCTACGGGGAAGCTAGTCCAGATATATATTGATGAGATAGTGAGCCTACATAGGATACCATCATCATAGTATTAGACAGAGATCCACGGTTCACACGGCTATCTCGATAGGGAACAGCCTTGGTTCTGTCTTTTGAGACGGAGGTTAATCTTTGTTATGTTATGTACAGGTGCTCTTTCTTTGTTGACCCGTCTTCTGTGCAGCTGTATGCCTGTGTAGGCGGTCCCCGCGTGGGGAGCTCTTGGGCTTTTTTCCGCTCGACCGCATAATAGCACAACAACCGATCCTCATGGGCGGCCAAGCCAGGAGGAGACTAGCTAAAAATATCATAAGAGAAGAAAGACATGGATAGACAGAAGCAGGCCTGAACTAACATCTTGTCTTAGAGGCTAAACTAGTTTTAACGAGGCTTTGGGACATCTAACGATATCTTATTGATGCTTCCAAACGTGGGTTTTTCGGCCTTCAAAGGGCAAACGTCTTCTTTTTCTGCATCTTCGCAGGTCTTCAACCACACTTGAATACTACTTGAATACTACAAGTGTTCAGAAAAACAAATCAAATAATCAGTCGTTTGCAGTTTCGCTTTCTGTTAATGTGCAGTTAGACTCTCTTCTAGCTTCTTTGCGGCCCTACTTCCCAGGCATAAACCTCTTGCATTTTGGTCCTTTCACCAGAGGCGGGCTTTAGTCCATACAGTATATGCCTAAGTTTAGTTACAAAATAAACCTGGTATTAACGTTCTGTGAAGCACAACAATTTAGGCTACCCTTGGAGCCAGAGCATAACAAGCACTCATTAGGCATGGAGACGTGATTTGAGCTTCAAATGTAGAAGTGAGATAAGATCGAGTGGTCTCCTATTCTGACTTTCGATAGAACAGCTGAGACAGCGAAAGGTTCTGCGCCAGTTCGGATTCCTTCAGGACGTGCCAGACTTGACCACTCCTTACTTTGCACCACGTCCTCTGACTGGTAGCATTATGGATTGGAAGGACTTCCCTTGAGACTGAGTCACTGCCTCGTTATGATGATCCTGTGGCCACCGACTCCGTGACCGGGGTTCTTGAGCAGTAAGATGGTCAAGAAAAGGACCAGGAAAGGAAAGCGGGTAAGCCAGCTTTTGGATTTTGCTATATCTTGGGACAAACCTCTGTGCGCCCTGGCTAGGCTGACAGGTTTTTAGTGCCAAAAAGGGAGGGAGAGAGATTTGGTTAAGTAGTTAAGGCCATTAACCTTTACTTTAATTCGTTGGAATCGCTAGTAATCGCGGATCAGCATGCCGTCATTGCAGCTATTTCGAGACTACGAATGTAATAAGAGCATCCACTGACAAAAGGATCACCCTAAGATGATCATCTCATGGCTATTGAAAACGAATGAAATTAGATAATTCTCTTTCTCAATCTTTCTGACTTACTCCTACGAAACCAAGGTTGAAAAGATTGCAAAAATCAGTCATTCACAACCACTGATGAAGGATTCCTCGAAAAGTTAAGGATTAGTAATCCTTTTCAGAAATCGAATGCATTTTGTCTTATACATATGCGAGGAAGGTAATCAAAAAGGAAAGAAAATGGCTTCTTCTTTCTTTTATCACTTAGGAGCCATGTGAGATGAAAGTCTCATGCACGATTTAGAATGAGAGAAAGAAGTGAGGAATCCTCTTTTCGACTCTGACTCTCACACTCCAGTCATTGCTTTTCTTTCTCTTACTTCAAAAATAGCTACTTCAGCTTCAGCCACTCGAATTTTCGATATTCCTTTTTATTTCTCATCAAATGAATGGCATCTTCTTCTGGAAATCCTAGCTATTCTTAGCATGATATTGGGAAATCTCATTGCTATTACTCAAACAAGCATGAAACGTATGCTTGCATATTCGTCCATAGGCCAAATTGGATATCTAATTATTGGAATAATTGTTGGAGACTCAAATGATGGATAAGTAAGCATGATAACTTATATGTTGTTCTATATCTCCATGAATCTAGGAATTTTTGCTTGCATTGTATTATTTGGCCTACGTACCAGAACTAATAACATTCGAGATTATGCAGGATTATATACAAAAGATCCTTTTTTTCATAAATTGTAGTATCTATGCGCCAATCCTTTTAGATTTACAATCCTATTTATATTATAAGAAATGAGGTCTTAACCCACTTAAAAAGAGTCTTTAATGTCATAAAGAGACCTAAAAAATGAGTTTTATAGAGGTCAATTCTTTTTCCCGGTCGTAGTATACGGCATTACCGGTCTTAGCCTTAGGAATCCCATCCCTAATGAGCTAGAAGTTAAATAAGTGCTCTTCGCCTTTTTCTTGACAGTAGGATTTTGGGAAGCTCTTCCCTTCTGCTTGACTTGTCTATTGAATCAGCTCTTTCCCAGGAGTAGTTGGTAATCTCACAGTTATATCAATTATTTGCATTCTTGTGTGTTTTGCCTTAGCCATGAGTAGTTAAACACCCACAACTTGGGGTTGTGGGAACCATGGGTAGTTGACATTGAGATGACCTTGGTTTCTTGCATTTCTATGCTTGGAGTTTTGCGTGTATTATCTATTTTCCTTCATTATTAATGTCATTTGGTGGTGGCCAACACCAAACTGCGCCTACTATCACGATTCGACCAAGGTAATGACGAAATGAAAAAGGGAAGTAGATGACCAAATTCGATTGATGTGTTCTCGTATAATCAACCGAGCTTGACAAAGGGGAGGTTGACTAGGACAATAGATAATGGTTAGTTGGCATGCCATGGTTGCCGACCAAGCGCCATGGTAAAATTCGACCTTCACCTTCACAAGAGGGCTGGGAGAACCTAAGTTACCATCCTACTTGCAAATCACAAATTGGAGTTATGTTACCTAGGGTAATCATGTCGACGAACCATGGGGAACAAAATTCCCAAGTTTTTCCCTATAATTTAGTATTTCCTCGCAATATAGTTAATAGTAGTTTTATTTTATTTTTGGAATACAAAAACTCCTTATTTAGCGATTGTAGTCAGAAATACTAGAAATGATTAGCGGTGAAATGTGGTAATCAAGCCCTGTATTGCCTGTGGATTCAATCCTAACATTGGTTAGGTTAATTTCTGACGACGATCGCTTTCTTATTGGAGCGTGAACATCAGGTCAGAAGTTATGGCACTGTTGCCAGGGAATACAACTAGATTTTGATTTGGTTTTACTATTAGTTAGTTCTAGTGTTCATTTCTAGAGTCTCTTGTACTTTAATTTTGTTTTTATTTTTGTTGTTAGATTTTTTTGCAGGGAATACTAGGTTGTATGTCCAACACAAAGATCCAAGGCAATCCCTTAGCTCCACTCAATTTGGAGATCCATCGACTACAAAGAAGAATGGCTCAACTGAATGAAGATATCGAGGTTGAGGAAGATTTGTATGCGAACGAGGATATGGGAAGAGAGGAGAATTCACCACAAAGGTGTAGCAGGCCACAACTCAGTGACTTCAATGAATATTCTTATAGATGGAACAAATACCGACTGAACCCTATGGCTATGGATGTTACCGGTGCTATAGTATTGCCCCCTTCACAGGCAGATACTAAGTTCATGGTATCAAGTGGATTGTTCCAAATACTCTAAAACCGAGGACTATTTATAGGGCTACCTTCAGAGGATGCCCACTGTCATCTTCAAAATGTGGTGTTTGTTTGCAAGATTGTCATGGGGACACAAAACCTTTCTCTTGTTACTGTGGGTTTGGGAGTGTTTCCACTATCATTAACTGGCAATGCAGCTGTATGGTTTTCCTAGCTTCCTCTTGGTACTATCACAAGTTGGGCTGAACTTCAAAGAGTATCCCTTGAAAGATATTTCCCAAGATCCAAGAAGTTAAAACTCAAGGACAAAGTCAACAACTTTGACTGATTGTTGGGTGATTCTATCAGGACAATATTGGAGAGGTTTACTAAATGCTTGAGGATGGTCCCTGATCACATGATTGTTGATGATACCTTGGTTGAACTTTTCTGTCTAGCACTTGATGAGAATAGTCAAACTTTCGTCGATACGATTATGGGAGGCATGTTCCTAGACCAACCTTTGGCATTAATAACCACAAAAATGAAGCAACTACTCAAAAAAAAATCTAGCATGGGGACAACGAGAGCGAAGTGTGAAGAAACCCTCGTGTTCGTTTAACACAAATAATGAGCAAGCAAAGGAAAACGAAGAGATCATGGAGCAACTTGCTCAGCTTTGCACAAGTATGGACTTGGTTTTAAAGCAAAATCATGAAAGTGTCAAGGCAGTCATGCACCAACCTTCGAAGGTCCCTACCTATGATGATCCATTCTTTGATGAGGATGCATGTTTTGTAAGCAATCAAGTGGCGAGTTTCTGGAACAACACCCAAGGGTCTAATTCGGGTAATTGGATGCAAGGTTCTGGGAATCAAGGTCAGAACTTCACCCGTGATAGGATGTATAGAGATAGCCGGGGTGGATACTCTGAGAGAGAGAATGGGGGAGAAGAGAGGGCTACAGGAATGGTCCTTATATACCACCACACAACCGTGACGTCGAATCAAGACATTCAAGGATTGAAGAAATGTTTGAAAAATTGTTGAAGCGAGCCAACCATCAAGATGAGACTTTGAAGGGAATGAAAGCAGATATTTCATGTATTAACTAGAAAATAGAGTTTCACTCAATGGCTATTAAGCAACTAGAGCAACAATTCGGTAAAGTTTTTTACAATTGAATCAGCACCAAAAGGGCACCCTATCAAGCAATATGGTTCAAAACCCAAAGAATGAAGCCCATTGCATGGCGGTGATGACTAGGAGTGGCAAGAGCACCATAGACCCCCCTATGCCAGTAATTGTGGATGAAGTTGATGAGAAGGGTCTTGGTGGTGAAGTCTTGGTTGAGGGAGAAGATTTGATGATCATTGGGATGCAACAAGAAGAGACAAGGGAGAATGAGAAATTGAAATCAATTCCAAAACCTCCTCCTCTTTTTCCTCAAAGACTTAAGAGGAAGGAAGAGGAGGGTAAATTCAAACACTTCCTCCCGATGTTCAAAGAACTCTCCATCAGTATTCCTCTTCTAGAGGCCTTAGAGAAAAAGCTCGGGTATGCCAAGTATATGAAGGATTTGGTCACAAAGAAACGCACTTTGAGCAAAGACTTCAAGCAAGAACTTCAATTATGTAATGCGATTATGACCAAATGCCTTCCTCAAAAGCGAGAAGAATCCAGTCATTCACCATCCCCTATGCCATTGGTGCTGTCGAGTTTGCAAGAGCATTGTGTGACTTAGGAGAGAGCACCAATCTAATGCCTCTTGCATCATTCAAATAGCTTGGCCTTGGTACTCCTACCCCGACAAGAATGAGGTTGCTTATGGCGGATCGAACCATTAAAAATCTGGAGGGAATCCTTTTGGATGTACTTGTTAAAGTGGATAAGTTCATCTTTAGGGTAAATTTTGTAATCCTAGAATGCAAAGTTAATTTTTTATTGCCCATCTTTTTGGGGAGACCATTTTCGTCCACTGGGAGAGCCCTAGTAGATATGGATTCAGGTCAACTATGATTTAGGGTTAATAATGCAGAGGTTGTGTTCGATATTCGCCAATCCATGAAACACCCAGATGAGTGCAAGAATGAGGTGTGGACCCTCAATGATAGTTGATGAAGGACGGTGAGAAAGTCAAGCTATGACGTTAAACAAGGCACTATTTGGGATGCAACCCAAGCAATTTTGATAACTGTTGGCTTGTTTTAAGTGTTTCTGATTGTTGAAATTCTTATGTAGAAGGTATATGTTTGTTTTTATGATTGAAAGACATCGGTGTAGTTGTAATATTTTGGGAATTATTGTATTTTGAGATTTGGTTTGCAGGTGAGAATCGAAGAACTGAAGATCTAAAAAATGGCACTTGCTGCAGCCTTTACTATCAGGCCTACGAGTCGTAGTCATGCATCATAGGGGGAATCAGTGAGTATCAGAAGTTGGCACATACACTACGAGCCAACCTTACAACTTGTAGGGTCCCTTACAAGTCGTAAAAGGGGTTCATAGTGCCCAGGTATGATTCCTAAATTTTTATAAGTGTTGGATATACTACAAGACTAGGACATATGAGTCATAGGATAGCCTACGACTCGTAGTCAGGGTCTCATAGCCCCGATCTGCAGATTTTTAAAATTTGACCCGGTTTGCTTATATAAGGGGTAAAAATAACATTTGACCCCTATTGTTGATCTGAAACGCTAAAAAGCGATGATAAAACACCTTCCATTTCACACACGTCATTTTTTCAATCAAAATCCCTGCAACGTACGTCATTTTCCCGAGAAGATTCCGGCGAAGGCACTATTTTTAGGGTTTCTGTATGATTTTTGATTTTCTTTACTTTGTTTCACTTCTACAATTGATCGATAAGCTCCGTGGTTACATTGTGCAATCGTTTGTGGTTAGGTTGTTTGTTATACGAGTGTATGCTTTGTTTAATAATGTTAAATCATGTCGTATAGTGATTATTGAACGAGACTTGTAATCTAGGGTTTTTAGACTTTGAATAGTTGAGTTGTGAACCTACTTGGGTTGAAATTCTTGAAAGGGTGATGATGAATACGAAATTTATGATTCACTCATGGGATGTATTGTGTGATTGTTGCCATGCATGGTCTGAATGGTTGTCGGAGTTGAAATTTAGGAAGATATAGGTGTGATGCTTATGCTTTAACTTATGGGGTTTGATTGAATTGATATGCATGGGAATTGCATCCCTTGGAATGATTTATGGTTGTCAAGTAAGAGTTTAGAAAATATATTGTTTTTGATATGCTTGACGTAGTGCAGAATTGGTTTTGACTCATAGGTATGCGGGTCATTCTGAATTTATGATGATTAGTATAGAATTGATTATTTGCCATGAATTCTGCACTGTTCTTATGTCTCAACTTGGTTTGAATTTTGTGTTTGATTTGTGCTTGTGGTGATACAATTTTAGGCACCACTGAGCCTTCTATTTTCTTCTACGAGGCACTCCTGCGACTCGTAGGTTCCTCTACGAGTTGTAAGGGTCCCTCATCACAAGCAACAGTCATATGTGGTTTCTTCATGTTTCTCATACAAGACTCACACACGACTCATAGTTCCTGCTACGACTCGTATTGAGAGTCTCGTAAGCTTATCCGAGGTCTGAAAAATGTTTCTTAAAATGGTAACGAGCCCAGACTACGACTCGTAGGTCACCTTATGAGTCATAACTGTGTCTCATATCTAGGCTCAAACAGCATTTTTGAAGGCATAACTAGTTCTACGAGGATAGTATGCGACTCGTAGGTCACCCTATGAGTCGTACCTGCATTCGTATCTGCCAACCTGCAGTTGCATCAGTGAATTTCTATTTTTGATTTGATTTTGTTTCTTGTTATTTGTTATGTGTTTTAGTGGATCAAACACTTGACTTGACATGTTGCTTTGTGGTTTGTGTGCAAATAAAATGCCTCCTAAAGAAAAGCGAGCAATCCAATCCTTTCAAAGGAGATTGGTGGATGCGTCAAACTGAATAATCCGAGGGCTCTTTGGAGGTCCACAGAGTCAGACTACACTCGGAGGCCAATAGACCCTAGACTCGGGCACTTGCAGCGCAAACGCCTATGGAAGTTAGTAGTTCTTCACAATTTGAAGAGCAGGAACAACAGGTCAATGGGGATGAGTCAGATAGCAGCTTTCCACAGATGACCCCCTCACATTCCATCTCCGAGTTAGAGTCCGAGAGAACCTCCAAGGCCCAGCAGGAGGAGGTCCACTCTCAACGCCTAGCTGATCCTAGATGGTGTTCCCCTGGAATGAAAGAAATATATGACTAGGGGTTGGAGTGTAAGGTGCAAGGAATGTCGGTCCGCAAAATTCATGAGAAGTCTCGGTTGAATGCCTCAGGCTTAGACAGAGTACCTAGATTGGATACTAGGTTGGATGAGCATGGACTGTGGTGGACCACACAGCAGCTGGGTAAATATACCCTTTACATAGTCTGTGAGTTCTATGCAGCATATCTTACTACACTCTAACGAGGGCTGACAAATAATATGAAGCCAATAGAGGAGCCGAGGCTACGGGTGGTGACACTCCGAGTAAGAAAAGTTGATATCTCAGAGGAGACGATCTGACAAGTGCAGTTTGGGCCCGTTTATAGAGTGCCTCAGTGTACCGCAGAGTATGATAGCTGAATTGATAAAATGAGGAGAGCGGTGACTGGGAAATTTATTAGGGCCAAGTCATACTTGTTATAGAGGATTGCAAGCAAAATCTGTGAGGAGGGTGTCGAGCCGATATGGGTCATAAACCACGCAGATCCTATAGTTAAGGCACACCTCTCATTTCGGGCCAAGTTTTGGTAGTCCACTATCCGTAGGCTTATTAGGCCAACCTTTACAGATTAAGCGATTACCCTCGAGAAAGTCGTACTATTGGCCAGCATTCAAGCCGGCTATGGTATAGATTGGGCTCGAACCATTTCGGAGTAGATTCATGAGAATCTAGTTAGGACAAACACCTAACTGCCATGTCCAATTTTTATCCGTTGACTGTGCAGTGAACAGGTATTCCTATTGATCCGCAACGGGACCCTCATACAGAGCCACACACATTATAGATCCCAGCCTTGTAAAGGCTGATGAGAATCCGGTGGCCTTACCAAGAGCAGCTCCTCCATCTATTCTAGGCCATTTCTAGTAGAGCCTCAGATTGCAAGTCCACCTCCAACTACTACTGGCACTACTTCGGCCACCTCAGAGCCCACGCCAGTAGTTGAGATCGAGTCTACACCATCCTCTAACACTCCAACACTAGCAACATCTACTCTTCAGGTTGACCCTTTTTTCTCTGTTGTTTCTTTTCAGGCTTTATTACACAGGGTGGCTGTAGCAGAGGGTAGGTTATGGGAGTTGTCACCATGGGTCCGGCCATTGATTGATCAGACTATTTGGGACTCCGAGGAGAGGATGCAGGCATTTGCTTGAGATTTAGTTGATGAAAGAGTCTGAGCGGTGGATAACCGGGTCGACGCATTTGAGATAGAGTCCACAGGAGGATTCAATGAGCTAGGCCTGCTGACTCGAGCGCAATTATTGAGGAGTTGTCCAAGTTCAAGGCTGACTTCTTACAGATATTGGAAGCCCCTGTTCCATCTATAGAGTCCGCACCGGTAGATGATGAGGAATTTAATTGGCTCATTGACCGTCTGAACTCTTGTGGGAAGAGGCCTCTTGATCAGAATGATGACCCTAAGCCAAACCTGAAGAAGTCAAGACAGCAGGAGGAGCCCATACCTGAGGAGGTGGTGCAGGAGTCGCTTTTGTTGGTGGCTATTTCAAGAGATGGAGCACAATACACCCCACTTGGAGAGGGTACTTTCGGTACATCCATAGAGGAGAGGCAGCCCCAAGACCCCGCAGATCAGCCCGAGACTAGTGCTTCATG
>JAPFFP010044808.1:0-34719 GCA_026153255.1 Solanum medicagineum | reverse complement strand
GAAGATCCTTTCTACTTTCCCTATATTTCTCTACTATAAAGCCCACTATATCATGTCACTTAAATCTGATTGGTCAGGAGAAAGCCTGATTCCATCATGACTCCTCTATTCCACAACTATATATAGGGTCCTCATAATTCAGAATTCACATCAAGAATTCTAACAAAAAGCTAGAGAAAGCTCGTGGATCAAATGCCATAAATTTCTCTACAAATTCAAGAATTCAAATATTCAAGGATCCAAGTTCAAGAACAAGCTTAAAAGCTCTTGAACTCAAGAACAAGCTTCAAGATCAAGAACAAATTCAAATTTCAAGATCTCAAGATCAAGAATAAATTCAAAGTCCAAGAACAAGTTTCAGATTAAAGATCAAGCATAAGAGTCCTTGAATTTACACTTGAAAAGGTGAATTAGAGGATTCATAGGGATTGAAAGACTCATATATTGAAATAAAAAACTACTAATGTTGCAATATTTTCATTCTTGATCATTATTTTCTCAATGCGAATTTTATTGTCTACAAATTCCCGTAAGCCCAGTGGAACAATCTCTACCTTTCATCTCAACTTTTCAAGCATCAAGTAATATCCAAATGGCTTCCAAGAAGATTTCTCTATCAACTTCCTATAAGGCTACAGACTCCAAGTTCTTCCTTGGCGTTACTTTTGGAAGTGTCGAAGTGGTTACAAGAAACAAAGCCACTATATACTGGGACAACAAACACTGTGAGTGTCGTCCACATCAACTCTTGATTTTGGATCTTCAACCCCAAAAGGAGTGAGGTCCTCTACAAATGCTTCAGAAGGAGGAAGTAGTGTTGCTGAGAAGATCAAGCAAACTTTGGCTCTACGTGAGGTCTCTGGTTCCAAGAACTCTACCGCAAAGAAAAACCATGACTCATCTAATAAATCTTCTCCATATGCATCGCGTAATGTGAGTCCTATGAAGATCAACTTTCATAATAATCCATGCCACTCTTCAGTGTCTCCAACAATCATGCAAACGATGACAACTAATGCTTCATCCATGGAGGAACAACTCTCAAATCAGGCAAATATGATGGAAGGATTGACCAAGCATGTGCAACACCATGATTCTCGCATCGATAAGTTGATGGATATGACAGATGGCTTACTAGATGGGAAATCTAGCCATGCACCTGGGAAGGGTATTAACTTCCAAGAGACTGAAAATCTGTGAAACAAGCACCGACTATCAAGGAGCATCCAGTTTCTGCCAAAGGGACGATCCCACTGGATCAATTAAAGGAGTTCATTGAAGGGACCATTAAAAGACAAGTATTAAGTCTCCACGAGGTCTTCCGATATGTATGCTAAGCCCTGCAAGGATTGATAGCCTCAAAATATCGGCTGGTTATCAACCCCCTAAATTACAATAGTTCAAAGGAAAAGGAAATCCAAACCAACATGTTGCACACTTTGTGGAGAGATGTAATAATGCTGGGACCTGTGGAGACTATCTCGTCAAACAATTGGTCCGCTCCTTCGAAGGAAATGCTTTTGACTGGTACATAGATATTGAGCCTCTTTCATTGACAGTTGGGAGGAACTGAAGCATGAGTTTCTCAATCGCTTCTATAGCACAAGGCACAGTGAGCATGGTAGAACTTATAAATACTCACCAAAGAAAGGATGAACCAGTCATCAACTTCATAAATCGATGGAGGAACGTGAGCCTTAATTGCAAAGACAAGCTTAGTGAAACTTTTGCTATAGAAATGTGTATCCAGGGGATGCACTAGGGGTTCTGTGCATCTTACAAGGAATAAAACCTATGTATTTTGAAGACCTAGCTACTCATGCTCATGATATGGACTTGAGCATGTCTTCTGCCAGAAAAGATGGGATGCTTGTTCACGATCCTCACAAAGGGAAAGACAAGCAAGAACCCAACAAATGGAGCAAATTTGTGCCCAGGAATGAAAACAAAGAATCCATGAATGTCAATATGTCTCCTGTGAAATTTATTACAAATGAAAGTAGGAAACAAAGTGTAAAGACGACTTTTCAAGAGTGTTCAAACCGAAAGCTAACCTTGAGAGAGATACAAGAAAAGGAATACCCTTTTCTGGAGTCCGATGTTCATGAAATTTTTAAGGAATCGGTTGAGCTAAAGCTCATTAAGTTGCCAGAGATGAAACAACTCGATGAAGCTGGGAAGACTGATGACCCAAATTATTGCAAGTATCATAGACTTGTAGGTCACCCTCTTGAAAAGTATTTTGTCTTCAAGGACAATGTTATGCAATAGGCTAATGAAAAGAGGATTGTCCTTGATGATGAAAAGACAAGATCTAATCAAATCTTAATCATGTTCAACTCGCTTGACCCAATCAAAATATGTACACTGGCCATTAGAGCAAGAAGAATCCCAAATCGATATAGGTAATGATGAAGGTTGGATTCTCGTGACTAGGCGGAGACGCAACAGGACAAGTCCACGGAAAGAATCATTTGAACAATCAATCAGACAGAGGGTAGTGAAGAGATCAAAGAAGAAAAAGTTGGTTAGACGTCTAAAGGGGCCAAAGGTGGAAATGCACCACCACCAAAAACCATGACGTCCTGTGACTTTGGGGGAATTCTTACCAAGTTGGTTGATGTGCTGTCAAAATACAACACTTTTGATGCTTAAAACTTGGAATTTTGTGTGTTCTCAATGCGACGTTAGTTGGTTTTATGTGTTTTGTCTTATATTTGCAGGATTACATGTTTGACCTTGATTTTGGGAAGAAGTGCAAAAGTTGTTGAATTTTGCTGCTATACAAGACCCTTTACGGGCCGTAGATCATTCTACGGGTCATAAAGTGTTTTCATGAACAATTCCAATGAGGAGCTATTTTATGAAGTTGATTCAATGAACATGCAGACTAGTCGTGGATTGATTTAAGAGTCGTAGATGATGGTTTGTGCCCGGAGGATCAAAGATTGGGAATTTCTGAAGATTCATCAAATTAAACCCCCTAATGGGTCGTAAACTATTTTACGAGTCGTAGAGAGGTGTCGTAGACTTGAAGTCCAAATTTTTAGCAGCTTTATACAAATCCCAGATTACGAGCCGTGGAATGCAAAATGACCTGTAAACCCCTTTCGTATGGCGTGCCGACCAGTTATCCTATTTTACTTAGGACTTGTATTTTACTTATTATGAATAGGTTTTATAGATTATTTTTCTAATTTTTTGCTTAGTACTCAGAGAACTCAGTAATTAGAGAGAGAAAATTGTGAGATTACTTTAGTGTCTTTGAGAACACTTGTATATGAATTTCATCTTAAAGCTTGTGATTCTTATTGAAGTTGGATTTTCTTGTTCTTAATTCTATTGTGTAAGTGTTCAATTATATTTTCTCAATTCATAATTCTTGCATCTACACAAAGCATGAGTAGTTAAATCCACAACTAGGGTTGTAGGAAACATGAAAAACTAGCAAAGTATAATCAGATAATTCATAATTCTTGGAAAGTGTGCATGCATGTATTAATTAACTCTTTTCATTTTGCATGTTTTCTGATGGTATCAAACATTAGAACTCGCCTAGTGTTACTGACTGGACCAAGGTAGTCATGAATAGGAAAAAATGATTAGTTAACAGGATTTAATTGATGTGTTCTCGTCTAATCAACCATAGTGGGCCAAGGGGAGGTTATACTGGGACTAATAGGTAAGGGTTAGTAATGTACACTATGGAGATGGGCCAAGTCGTATAGTTAAATTCACCTATCACCTTTGACCAAAGGGCTTGGTGAACTTAGCTTACCATCCTGCATGTTACACATTAGAAAAGAATGAGATTATCAAGTGATAATGAGTGAGGGAATCATGGGGAACACAGTACCCTAGTTTCTTTTGGGGAAGTAAGTTGCTTAACCACTCAAATTGCGATCATTGAATTCTCTTGAGTCTGCATATTCCCCTGTTGGTTCGACCCTAACCTTGGTTAGGTTCTATTTCTTGATAGCAGCCACTTTGTCATCTAAAAGGAGGTGTAACTTGGGCGACATCAAGATTTTGGCACCATTGTCTGGCAACACGGCTTGACTACTTAATTCATAGTAATTTGTTTGTTAATCCTTAATTCCCATATTTTACTTTTGTTTGTTATTTTTGTTCTTTTTCATAGTGTAAGTTTAGTGTATGCCAAACACCCAGAGTCAAGGCAATCCCTTAACTCCATTTAAGATAGACATCCAGAGAACTTTGAGAAGAATGGCCCAAGATAATGCAAACAACGCGAACAATGCAGCCATGAACAAGAACAACAATGAGGATGCTGATAATGAGAACCCACGTGCTCTTGAGGATATTGCTCCACAACCTCAGGACTTTAATGCCAATGCTTATCAGTGGAATCAAGACAGGCTGAATCCTATGGCTATGGAGGTGACTGGAGCTGTTGTGTTGCCACCACTACTGGCAGACACAAAGTTCATAGTCTCCAGTGGGTTTCTTCAAATGCTGCAGAACCATGGGCTATGTTCGGGCTTATCAGAGGATCCTCATAGCCATCTACACAATGTCGCATCCATCTGCAAGAGTGTGATGGGAACAAAGGATCTATCTATGGATGCTGTGGGACTTTGTGTCTTCCCATTGTCTCTTATAGGCAATGCAGCATTATGGCTATCTGAGCTCCGCTGAGTTTGATCAAGAGTTGGGTAGAATTGCAGAAGGCCTTCGTGGCAAGGTACTTCCCTAAACTGAAGAAGCTCAAGTTGGAGGACCAGATTAAAAACTTTGAGCAACTTCCTAGTGACTCGATCCGACCACGTGGGAGCAGTTCAATAGGTACTTGAGGAGTGCTCCGGGCCATAAGGTTGTGGATCATATCCTGGTGGAGAGTTTCTATTGAGCTTTGGATGGAAAGAGTAAAGCATGTGCTGATACCCTCTTGGGAGGTTTGTTTGTAAAACAACCATCCACAGAAATTGTTGAGCAATTGGATGTGGTGGCTAAATTGAACCATTGTGGAGGCCTATGAATAAACATCCAAATAATCACATGGGTACTGCTGGCATAAGCCCTGAACAAGCAAAAATAAATGCAGAGTTCATCAGGATGCTTGCTTAAACAACTCCAATCTGGAGATGCTAATGAAGCAGACGCAAGAATTAGCTAAGGAAAGAAACGTTAAGGAAATCCACCACACCAAGCATGAGGACAGTAAGGATGGCAGTAGGAGTAGCCATTACGTGCCCCCCATAATCGTAATATGGGGATTGGGAATCCCAGAGTTGAAGAGATGCTTGACCAGTTGTTAAAAAGGGCCGACGCACAAGATGAGACCTTGAGGGAGATTAAGTCTGACATTGCCAGTATAAATCAAAAAGTTGAGCAAAACTCTATCTCAATCATCAATTTGGACACATGTCGGCCCAATTAAATCAAATTTATAGAGACATGATGGCTGACACCATAACTCAAGATCTAAAAGACATTGATAGGTACAAGATAAAGACAAATTATGGTGAGGGGAGCACCCCCGAACATGCTATAGATATTCACAAGGGAACACAAAATCTTGAGGAAGTCTCAGTACTCAAGCCACTTATGTTGTGCTGCGACAATACATCAGGTGTTGCTTGGGAGGCAACCCAATTGGCGCTTAGGCACCAGGTATGATTTTTGACCCTTTTTATGCTTTATTTTGCTTTGATTATGTGCATTGGGGACAATGCACATCTTTTTCAATAGGTGTCGGTCGTTATGGGCTTCAGTGAAGTCTGAGTAGCTTGGGTCCATAATTACCTCAACTTTTGATCCCGAGGTTTTCTTAACTGTGTTCTTTTTCCCCTTGGATATTTACTTTCTGTTGAACTGGCATGTTTAGGATGTTTAGATAGTATGTGTAGCATATAGTACTAATAATTATGGCATATAACATGTTTTTGTGATTTATTTTGAAAAATGATACTCACAAAAAATTTTGATTTGTAGTCTAGATAGCAGCTATGCATGTTTAGGTGTGTGACAATGCTTGTTCTGATAAGTGAGGATAAATTAAGATAAAAAAGCATGATCAGAGAGTCTTTTGTTGATAATATATGCAGTGCCATGCGAGTGTGAGTTTAAATTGCCAAATTCATATGTTTTGTGCTAATTTAGAACTTTCCCTATTACTCTAAGTTAGACTGTAGATTAATTGGATTAGGAAAGGATCTTAGGCTAAATAACCAACTAGAATTTCAATATATCCCTTGTTCCTAATGTTTGAGGCTAAACATGTACCTATTCTTTGAAAGTACCTGATTAACCTAGCCTTGTTAGTTGTAAAATCCTAAAATCGGCCCTAGTCCTTCCTTGAACATTGTGCACTTTGACAGATGCAAAAAGCCTAAGTTGAGGGTGGCTACCAAAATTGGCCCTGGTTAGGAGGATGGTATTATGCACCTCAACACAGACCAAAAGTCTAAGTTGAGGGTAGGTGGTGTAAGGGTAAAATACAAAAATAAGGAGGGGAGTTAGTGATACAGAGAAAAAGTGAAAAATCATGTACTAGGTGCAAGAAAAATAAGTGATGCATGAGTTGTGAGCTAAAAAGAAAAATGAAGTGTAAAAGCAAGGCAAAAAGCTGAAAAATGAATGGAAAGCACCCAAAAAATCTTGAAATAGGATAAAGGGAGAATGAGGTGAAAATAACAGAGTTGGTAGGGCAAAAGTGTAGAACAAATGCAGTGTCAAGGAGGCCCTTTAGTCACCATGTTCCTAAAATACTATACCAAAGCCCTCTAAGCTTACGTTACAAGCCAAGAAAGTCCTAAAGTGATCCTAGTCCAATTAGTTGAAGGTCTTAGTCATGACTGTAGGGGCAAACCTATGGTATTAGGAATGATACATGTATATCTATTGGGAGAGTGAGTGATTTTGCATAGTCCCAAGGTCATATATGAAAGCATCATTGAGTGTCAGATATGAGACTTCTTTCTGTGAGAGCACTTGCATTGCACTATTGGCATTAGACTTATTCAGTGATTGTGGATTTTTGATAGTACCTCACTTGTTATAGTTTTGTTGTCACATGGACTGTTCTGTATTGGTTTGCTAGATGATTATCTGATGCTATTTTAAAAAGTTGGTGTGGGTATCTGAGTTTGAGATTTATGTGATGTATGCCATGAGGTTGAGGTCTGTGTGTTATTGTATTATCTGTATAGATTGAGTTAGTCACTTGAGGACAAGCAACAATATTAAGTTGAGGGTGTTGATATACTGTCAAAATACAACACTTTTGATGCTTAAAACTTGGAATTTTATGTGTTCTCAATGCGATTCTAGTTGGTTTTATGTATTTTTGTGTTAAATTTGCAGGATTACAGGTTTGGCCTTGATTTTGGGAAGAACTGCAGAAATTGCTGAATTTTGCTGCTATATGAGACCCTTTAAAGGCCTTAGATCATTCTACGGATAGTAAAGTGGTTTCGTGAATAATTCTGGTGAGGAGCTATTTTCTGAGGTTGATTCTATGATATGCAGATGAGTCTTAAATTGATTTACGAGTTGTAGAAGATGGTTCGTGCCCTGAGGATCAGAGATTGGGACTTTCTGAAGATTCATCAGACTAAATCCCCTTACGGGTCATAAAATATTTTTCGAATCGTAGACGGGTGCCATACACTAGAAGTCCAAATTTCTAGTAGCTTTATACAAAACCTTGATTACGGGCCGTGGAATGCAATACAACCCGTAAACCCCTTTCGTGTTATGTGCCGACCAATTATCCTATTTCAGTTAGGACTTGTATTTTACTTATTATAAATAGGTTTTTTAGGTTATTTTTCATAAGTTTTTGCCTAGTAGGTAGTACTCAGAGAACTTAGTAGTTAGAGAGA
Source organism: Solanum medicagineum (assembly GCA_026153255.1). Classification (NCBI taxonomy): domain Eukaryota; kingdom Viridiplantae; phylum Streptophyta; class Magnoliopsida; order Solanales; family Solanaceae; genus Solanum; species Solanum medicagineum. The sequence goes on along the minus strand of JAPFFP010044808.1, from coordinate 26,872 downwards.
GAAAATTATGAGATTACTTTGGAGAGTCTTTGAGAACACTTGTATTTCAATTTCATCTTAAAGCTTGTGATTCTTATTGAAGTTGGATTTGCTTATACTTAATTCGATTGTATAAGTGTTCAATTATATTTTCTCAATTCCTAATTCTTGCATATATACAAAGATTGAGTATCTAAATCCACAACTAGGGTTGTGGGAACCATGAAGAACTAACAAAGTTAAACTGGATAATTCATAATTCTTGGAAAGTGTGCATGCATGTATTAATTATCTCTCTTTGTTTTGCATGTTTTTTAATGGTGGCCAATATGAGAACTTGCCTAGTGCTACTAACTTGACCACGGTAGTAATGAATAGGAAAAGAGAATAATTAACAGGATTCGATTGATGAGTTCTCGTCTAATCCACCAAACTGGGTCAAGGGGAGGTTGTACTTGGACTAATAGGTAAGGGTTAGTAATGCGTACTATAGAGATGGGCCAAATCGCATAGTGAAATTCACCTCTCACCTTTGTCCAAAGGGCTTAATGAATTAAACTTACCGTACTACATGCTACACACTAGAAAAGAATTAGATTATCCGATGATACTGAGTTAGGGAATCATGGGCAACACAATACCCTAGTTTCTCTCCAGATTGATTGCTCTCCTGTGTTAGTTAGGTTAGTTTTATTTTCCATTGATTACATCAAACCCCTGTTTTTGGGGAAGTAAGTTGGTTAATGACTTAAATTGAGATCATTGAATTGTCGTAAGTTTATGTATTCCTATGGGTTCAACCCTAACCTTGTTTAGGTTCTATTTCTTGGCAGCGACCACTTTATCATCTAAAAGGAGGTGTAACTTGAGCGACATCATTGGTTATGTGTGGAGGCCACTCAAGACAATATTGAGGCATCATGTTTCAGTGCTAACCAGGCAGAAACAACAAATGAAACTTCATCGAAGGTTGACGCAGTGAGTGAAGTTACATCAAAAGCATCTCCATCATCTTCTAAAAAGTTTGTGGAAGCCCATCTTCAAGAAGTATATGCATGTGATATAAAGATCACATTTATAGACGATGGTCTTCTATTTGGCGAAACTCTACACAATCTTCCTTTGTATATGGTAGGTCACGTGCTAGAGAAAAAGATAAATAGGATCTCGATAGATGAAGGGTCTGGGGTCAACATTCTACCCATCCACATGTTGAAAGAGCTTGGCATCATAACTGAAGAACTTAGCGAGAGCCATTTGTTGATACATGGATTCAATTAGGGGGGGGGGCAAAGGTCTATAGGCTCGATTAAGCTAGAAATTCATATGGATAATTTGCGATCAAGTGCATAAATGCATGTGATTGATGCAAAGACTTCATATAATATATTGCTTGGAAGGCCTTGGGTGCACGAGAATAAATTATCTCATCTTCTTACTATCAATCTTTGAAGTACCTTAGAGATAGAATTGAAAAGAAGATAGTTGTTGACCATAACCCTTTTATTGAAGTTGAGTCACACTTTGAGGATGCAAAGTTCTGCTTGAAAAGTTATATTATGAAAGGGGTAAAACCTGAGGGTGTCAAACTAACCAAGTATGATAAGCTTAAAGGAGAAACAACCAATACGGCCATTGAAAGGGCCAAAATTGATATTGGGGAGCCTAGTACTTGATATGCTGTCAAAATACAACAACTTTGATACTTAAAACTTGGGATTTTATGTGCTCTCAATGCGATGTTAGTTGGTTTTATGTGTTTTTGTGTTATATTTGCAGGATTATAGGGTTGGCCTTGCGTTTTGGAAGAAATACAGAAGTTGTTGATTTTGGATGTAGTACGAGACCCTTTACGAGCTGTAGATCATTCTACGAGTCGAGGAGTGGTTTTGTGGACAAATCCAGTGAGGGGTTGATTTTCTGAAGTTGGTTCTACAAACATGCAGATGGGTTGTGGAATGATTTACATGTCGTAGACCATGGTTCGTGTCATGAGGGTCAGGAGTTGGGACTTTCTGAAGATTCATCAGACGAAACCCCCCTTCGGGTCATAAACCAATATACGAGTCGTAGAGGGGTGTCGTAGACTTGAAGTCCAATTTTCTAGCCTCTTTGTACGAGACCTCAATTACAGGCCGTGGAATAAAATACGGCCCGTAAACTCCTCTCCTGATGCATGCCGACCAATTATCTGATTATGTTTTGGACTTGTATTTTACTTATTATAAATAGATCTTTTAGGTTATTTTTCAGAAGTTTTCACATAGTATTCAGAGAACTTGGTAATAAGAGAGGGAAAATAATGTGATTATAGTGGAGAGCATTGAGAACACTTGTACTTTAATTTCATCTTTAATCTTGTGATTTTCTTTGAAGTTGGATTTGCTTGTTCTTGATTCAATTATATGTGTATACTTATGTTCTTCCAATTCAAGATTCTTGCATCTACACAAAGTATGAGTAGCTAAATCTACAACTAGGGTTGTGGGAACCATGAAGAACTAAAAAGTTAAAATAAGATAATTCATAATTCTTGGAAAGTGTGCATACATGTATTTAGTATCTCTATTCATTTTGCATGTTTTCTGATGGTGGCCAACATTAGAACCTCCCTTGTATTACTGACTGGACCAAGGTTGTAATGAATAGGAAAAAAGATTAATTAACAGGATTTGATGGATGTGTTCTCGTTTAATCAACCAAACTGCGCCAAGGGGAGGTTGTACTGGGACTAATAGGTAAGGGTTAGTAATGCACACTATGGAGATGGGTCAAGTAACATAGTGAAATTCACCTCTCACCTATGACCAAAGAGCTTGGTGAACTTAACTTACTGTCCTGCATGTTATAGACTAGAAAAGAATTAGGTTATCCGGTGATACTGATGAGTTAGGGAATCATGAGGAACACAATACCCTAGTTTCTCTCCACATTGATTTCTCTCTTGTGTGTGTTAGTTTTATTTTCCATTGATTATTGCAAACCCCCCTTTTGGGGAAAGTAAGTCAGTTAACTACTCAAATTGCACAGATTGAATTCTTTTGAGTCTATGTATTCCTTTTGGGTTCAACGTTAACCTTTGTTAGGTTCTATTCTTGACAACGACCACTTTGTCCCAAAAAAAAGAGGTGTAACTTGGATGACATCAAGAATTTGGTGCTGTTGTCAGGGAATACGGCTACACTTAGTTAATCCATAGTGATTTGGGTGTTAATCCTTATTTCCCTCATTTTATGTTTTGTTTTTTGTTTTTGATTTTCTTTGTAGGGTGTAGGCGTAGTGTATGTCCAATACACAAATTCGAGGCAAACCCTTGACTCTGTTTGACCTAGAGATCCATAGAATGTTGAGAAGAATGGCCCAAGATAACGTTACTAGTGCGTCCAATGCAGCTCTGAACTTGAACGAGAATGAAAATGCTAATCACAAAGAACCCACCTCCTCTTGAGGGCATTACTCAACGACCACAAGATTTTAATGCCAATGCTTATCAGTGGAACCAATACAGGCTAAATCCTATGTCTATGGAGGTGACTGAAGCTATTGTGTTGCCACCACAACCGACAGAGACAAAGTTCACAGTCTTGAGTAGGTTGCTTCAGATGCTGCAGAACCGTGGGCTATTTATGGGCTTACCATCGGAGGATCCTCATAGCCATCTACATAATGTTGCATTCATCTACAAAAGTGTTATGGGAATACAAAATCTGTCTATGGATGTTGTGGGACTTCATGTCTTCCCATTGTCTCTTACAAACACTGTAACATTATGGCTATATGAGCTCCCGCAGAGTTAAATCACCAGTTGGGTAGATTTGCAGAAGGTCTTTTTGGAAAGGTACTTCTTTAGATCGAAGAAGCTCAAGTTGAAGGACCACAACAACTTTGAGAAACTTCCTGGTGATTCGATCAGTTCTACTTTGGAGCGCTTTGCCAAATGCTTGAGGAGTGTCCCAAACAACAAGATAGTTGATGATGCCTTGGTGGAGATCTTCTATCATGCCCTTGATGAGAACAATCACTCTTATGCTAGCATTATCATGGGGGGCATGTTCTTAGATTAGCCATTTGCAAGGATAGCAAATTGGATGGAGAGAGTGCTCAAGAAAAATAGTGCATGGGGCAGAGAGACAAAGTATCTACCAAAAGTTTGTGCACTGTCAGTGTTGGTTCGGAGCAAGTAAATATCAAGGAAGACATTATACAAGAGCTTTCCCAAGTTTGCATACGTATGGAGGTGATGATGAAGCAGAACCAAGAGCGAGTCAATGCAGTGGCTCATCAACCTCTACGTGCACCTATGTATGATGAGTCTTATCATGATAAAGACACATTTTTGTTGCTGATCAGATGGGGGGTTTCTGAACCAACGCCTAAGGGTCCAATCAGGACTATTGGGGCCAAGGTCAAGGAAACCAAGTCGAAACTTCAAAAGAGATGGAGCTTTCAAGGACAACCGCTGAGGATATATGATAGGAATAGGTGTCCAAAGAGAAATGCAGATTGGAGTCGCAAAGATAGCTTTAGAAATGGTCCCTATATGCCACTACATATCCGCGACGGAGGTGCAAGTAGTTTGAGGATTGAGGATATATTAGATCGCCTGTTGAAGAAAGCTGAGACATAGGATGAGACTTTGAGGTGCATGAAATATGAGATTTCCAGCATTAATCAGAAAATTGTTCTCATTCCGTGGCTATCAAACAGCTTGAACAACAGTTTGGACAAGTGTCGACTAAACTAAATTAGTGTCAGAGGGGTACACTGCCTAGCAACACAGTTTAGAATCCTAAGAATGAAGGGCAGTGTATGGCGGTTGCTACTCGGGGTAGCAAGAGCACCATTTATCCTCCCATGCCAGTTGATGAGGATGATGTTCGAGACAGTTGCGACCAAGGATACAGATATAGGAGATGATCATGGTAAAGATGGGGTGAGTGAAGCTGTTAACACACCACAAAAGTTGAAGCCCATTCCTAGGTTTCCTCCCCCTTTCTCTCAAAGAATCAAAAAGAGGGAGGAGGAAGGCAACTTCAAGCACTTCCTCTCCATGTTGAAACAACTCTCCATCAACATCCCTCTCATTGAGGCGTTGAAGAAGATGCCAGGGTATGCTAAGTACATGAAGGACTTGGTTACAAAGAAGCACACTTTGAGTCAGCAGCTCTCCCAAGAGCTTCAACATTGCAGAGTTATTGCTACGAGGTCCTTGGTTCAGAAGCAAGAAGATCCCGGTGCTTTCATCATACTCTGCACCATTGGAGATATGGAGTTTGCAAGGGCACTATGTGATCTTGGTGCCAAAATTAATCTAATGCCCCTTGCGGTCTTCAAGAAACTAGGATTGGGAGCCCCTACTCCGACGAGCATGCGGTTGTGGATGATTGATCGCATGGTGAAGAAGCCTATGGGGATACTGCATGATATGCTGGATAAACTTGAGAAATTCTTATTCCTCTCAGACTTTGTGACCTAGATTGCAAAGTCGACTTCGACGTCCCAATCATCTTGAGAAGACCGTTCCTAGCCTCTCGGTGAGCACTAGTTGATGTCGCCCGAGTTACACCTCCTTTTTAGAGGATAAATCGATCATTGTCAAGATATATAACCTAACCAAGATTAGGGTCGAACCCACAGGGAATACATAGACTCAAGAAAATTCACCGAGTCGTAATCTGCAATAATTAATGAGAAATAAAACTAAACTAACTATCATAAGATAAAAGTCAATAATGGAGAGAAACTAGGGTATTGTGTTCCCCATGATTCTCCAACTCAGTATCACTAGATAACCTAATTCTTTTCTAGTGTATAGCATGTAGGATGGTAATTTATGTTAAGTCCTTTGGTCAAAGGTCAGAGGTGAATATCACGATGCGACTTGGCCTATCTCTATAGTGTACATTACTAAACCATTAACTATGAGTCCCAGTACAACCTCCCCTTGGCCCAGTTTAGGTGATCAGACGAGAACACATCAATCAAATCCTGTTAATTAATCTCTTTTTCCTATTCATTAATACCTTGGTCTAGTCAGTAACATTAGGTGGGTTCTAATGTTGGCCACCATTTGTAAACATGCAAAACAAAGAGAATTAATTAATACATGCATATACACCTTTCAAGAATCAAGAAGTATCCAGTTTTTCCTCGTTAATTCTTCATGGTACCCACAACCCAAGTTGTGGATTTAGCTACTCATGCTATGTGTAGATGCAAGAATTATGAATTGTGAATACATAATTGAACACTTAAACAATAGAATTAAGAACAAGCAATCCAACTTTAATAAGAATCATAAGCTACAAGATAAAATTAAATCATAAGTGTTCTCAAAGACTTTCCAATATGATCATACTATTTTCTTTCTCAAAATATTGAGTTCTCTGAGTACTAAGCGAAAAACTTATGAAAAATAACGTAAAAAAAACCTATTTATAATAATTAAAATTCAAGTCCTAAATAAAATAAGAGAACTGGTCAGCACGCCATACGAAAGGTCTTTATGGGCCGTGTTTACTGGCCGTATTGCATTCTATGGCCCGTATTCGTGGTCTCGTACTCAGCTATTGGAAATTCGGACTTCAACTCTATGACACCCCTCTACGACTCATAAAATGATTTATGTCCCGTAAAAGGGGTTTCTTCTGATGAAATTCCTGAAAGTCTAAGTCTTTGATCCTCAGTGTACAAACCATCTTCTATGCCTCATAAACATCTTACGGCTCGTCTGCATGTTTGTAGAATGAACTTCAGAAAACAACCCCTTACTGGAATTGTCTATGAAACCCCTCTATGGCCCATAGAATGATTTACGACCCGTAAAGGGTCTTGTATGATAGCATAACTCAGCATCTTCTGCAATTTTCCCCAAAATCAAGGCCAACTTGTAATACTACAAATATAAGCACAAAACAAATAACAACAACAAACATCAAATTAAGAAGACACACAATTTCAAGTTTTAAGCATCAAAAGTGTTATATTTTAGCAACACATCAACATCCTCAACTTAAAATTGTTGCTTGTCCTTAAGAGGCGGACTCAATCTATGTAGACATTACAGTAACACACAAACCTCAACCCAATGGCATAAATCACATAGATTAGACTCAGACACCTACACCAACTTCTCAAAATAGGATAAGATAGCTATCTGGCAAACCACTACAACCTGGTGTATGTGGCAACACAACTATGAAAAGAAAGATGTTATCAACAATCAACACTCACTGAACAAGTCTAGTATTAGCAATGCAATACAAGTCCCCTCACAGAAAGACGTCTCATATTTGATACTCAATGATCATATTTTAACCTTAGGAGTATGCAAAATCACTCACTCTCACAATAGATATTCATGCATAATATCTAATACCATAGGCTTGTCCCTACACTTATGACTCAGACCTTCAACCAACTGGACTAAGATCACTTTAGGGCTTTCTAGGCTTATAACATAGGCTCGGGGGCTTTGGTATGATATTATGGGCAAATAGTGACTAAAGACCCTACACTTTCGCCCTACCAACTCTGTTATTTTCTCCTTATTCTCTCTTTTTCCTATTCAAGCTTTTCTAGTGCTTTCTTTTCAATTTTCAGTCTTTTGCCTTATTTTTACACTTCATTTTGCTTTGTAGCTTACAAATAAGGCATCACTTAATTTTCTTGCACCTAGTAAATGATTTTTTCCTTTTTCTGTGTATGATTAACTCACTCCCTGGTTTTTGTGTTTTCCCATACACCAGCCACCCTTAACTTAGGTTTTTAGCCTGTGTTGAGGTTTACAATATCCGTCCTGAGAACCAGGGCCAGTTTTGGTAACCACCCTTAACTTAGGCTTTTTGCCACAGTCAAGGTGCACAATGTTCAAGGAAAGACTAGGGCCAATTTTAGGATTTTACAACTAATAAGTCTAGGTTAATCAGGTGTTTTCAAAGAGTAGGCACAAGTCTGGCTCAAACATTAGGAACAAGGGATTATCTCATAGCTTTGGTTGGTCATTTTAGGCTAAGTAAACTATTAAGAACAGTTGCCTAAGATCCTTTTACTAATCCAACTAATCTACAATCTAGCTTAGAGTAACAAGACAAGTTCTGAATTAGTATAAAACACATGAATCTAGCAAATTAAGCTCACACTCACATGACACTGCATACACTATCAGCAAAAGACTCTCAAATCATGCTTTTTATCTCAATTTATCCTCTCTTATCAGAATATACATTGTCACACACCTAAACATGCATGGTTTCTATCTACCTACTAACCAAAATTTTTGGAGGGTATCATTTTTCAAACAAAACACAAAACATTATATGCCATAAGTATTGGTACTATATGCTACAAATACTATCTTAATATCCTAAACGTGCCGGTTCAACAGAAATTAAATATCCACAGGGAAAAAGAACACAGGAAAGAAAACCCCAGGATTAAAAATTAAGCTACTCAGACTTCACTGAGGCCCATAATTACCCACACCACATCAAAAAAGATGTACATTGTCCCCAATACACAAAATCAAAACAAAATAACACATAAAGGGTCAAAAAATGTACCTGGGAGCCTAAGCACCAATGTGTGGCTGAGTCTGGCCACCCCTCCTCCTGCGGGGTGGTCTGCTCAGTAGTAGCACGCTGTCCAGAGGGGCCAATGCCCCTCATCAACTCCATCTCTCGAGCTCGTCGCATCTCCTCAGTATGTCTCGATCTTATCAAGATCAGCTCAATCTCCCCAAGACTAGCTCGAGCTCCTCCTTCTCTATGAGGCACACACATCTTTCATGTGGCTCATCATCCTCTATGAGGGGTCTCTTCCCATGAGAAGGCTGGATAGGCTCATTAGGAGAAAATAAATCAACCACCGGCACCAAAGTTATAGTCTCTGGTAGTGCAACTAGTGCTGCCTGTGCTGTTGTCTTGTCAGCTCGGAGCTGCTAGATCTTTATCTGCAAAGCTGACAAGTTTAAAGGCTGGGCCTCGCCCAATCTCTGTTGTACCCTCTCCTCGAAGGCATCAATACGAGCATCCATGGTAGAGATATGGTCTTGAATAGTATCAACCGCGAATGCCTGCAATTGACTTTCCGAGTCTGAAATGGCCTGTGGACTCATGGCCTAATCTGAGGAACAAGCTGAGTCAACTATGACTAACATACGATAACCTCAGCTCCAATTCCTGTATGGATGCGGCAGACATGTAGATTATGCCCGCAATAGTAGCCTGTGAAGTTGTGGCCTGTGGTGCAGGAACAAAAATCGTGGGCCCCTTCTCCTCAACTATCTCAGGCTGCAGGGGCCTTTTTTCAGTAGCAGTAGTGGTAGTGGTGGCAGTCTCTGAACCCTTAGGTGGTGGTGCCAGGGTGAACATCTCAGGCCTAGGTGGAGGCTATGCTCGCCAGAGAGCCACTGGGTTCTTTTTAGCCTTGATCAGGCTGGGATACAATGTGCACTGGGCCTCAATTATCTGGTCCAGGTGATGTAATATCTCCACCCCCAACTCTAGACAAAGACTATAGATCAAGCATGGGTATGGGATGGAGGTGTACCTCTTCAGCGTGGCCTCATGAATCTGCTCAGCAATGAGGCAGACCCAGTCAATTCATAGCCAGTTAAGATGCTGGCAACCAAGAGCGCATGCTTCGGCATCAATGTATTATCAACAAGTGTCATCCGGATGCATGAACAAACAATCGCCCACCAAAATTTCATGAGGAAACAAAGTGAAGCCTTGACAATACGCTCCAAGTGAGTGAGTGACCCATACAAGTTCCGAACCTTGCTCAGCAATATACGCAGCCGCCCATCTCATCAATGTGGCTCGTCTCTCTAGATCTTTCATCATAAGTAGGTCCCTCATCTGCCTCAACCTGTAGTCGAACTCTGTGATGGTTCTGGGGGCAGGAAACTCAGGACCAAATAACATTCATCAGATGGTGGCCTTTGATATATCCACCTGCTGGCCCCTCACTCTTGTCTCAATCAGTCTTGGCTGAGTAAGGGGCTTTTTCCCCTTAGGAAGAGTGCTCTGGATAGTGGCTGCATATGTGGCATAGAACTCCCTCACCATGGTCGAGGAGTATCGTCCAAGTGCATGCTTGAGCCACTGAAGCTCATACCGAGTCATCGTATCTTGCAGACTTGGGACACTGTCGAGTCTTTCAGATATGACTTGGGGCTCCTCATAGATAGAGCAGGCTGGCTTACCCCGCTCTATCAGTTGCATGCCCTCTCTATATATCTCCTGCATACCCTCGACACACCACCGGCTAGTAAGGGCATCCGATGTAGATGGTGATGATCGGGATGCAACGAAGGACTATGTCTCTGATCCATCCTCAGAGGCTCCCTTAGAGCTGTACTCCTCTCTATATGGAGTCATCGATAGTAAACCAATCTCATCACTACCTCCCTCCTTATATTGGGGAGTGTGAGCAAGAAGATCCTGAGTCTGCCCAGCTCTGGCAGCGGCTCTGGTCTGTGGTCTATCCACCTCTGGATCCGAGCTGACATCTAGCACCTCTAGTGAGCCACTCAGTTGAGTGACCTATTCATCATCCGAAGGCTCATCTCTGAGCCTCCTATTTAGGGCCCAAACCTCATCGCGTCTGGCTTTTGGGGCCATAGTACCTGAAACACAAACACATACACCTTGGTTAGCCCCACAAATCAAGAATTAGGATGCAAAAATCATCTAAGTTAGGTCGTAGAAGGGTCTCATGAAAGCACCTTTATAGGCTGTAGTGGATACTATGAGCCATAAATAGCTTTTGTAAAGCAGTGATGCAGACAAGTTTTGCTACCAGGGAAGTCTACAAGATCAGATATGACTTGTAAAGTGGTTTATGAGTCGTAGACGGGATTGTAAAGATTTTCAGTGAGTAATTAATTTTAGGAAGGGATCTAGAGACCTATCTATGGGCCGTAAAGTGTTCTACAACTCGTAGAAGGTCTCCTCTAATGGACACTCGGAAACATCAAGTTTCTAGAATCATAAATGAAGGGAAATTATGACTTGTGGACTGCTCCACGGGCCGTAAAACCACTTGTGAACTAGAAAACTCAGTCACCTAAGTTTCTGAGCCCATCACACGGACCTCAAAAGACTTTTCCAACACTGAAATACCAGCACCGAAGCAAAACACATGTACCCACATGATTTTCATACCACAACCATTACCCCCAACATGTTCTACACACATACACCCTATCGAAAGCGATTAAGTATGATTTATCCTAAAATTTCGACCACTTATGGTTGATTTCAACAAGATTATGCACCTATATCATCATCCACCAATTCGCAAACACAAACATTCAATCACACATGGTGAGGGACTCAATAGGCACAATTAACTATCCAAAACTTTCACACAAGGCCAAAGTACCTAATTACAGACTTAGTAAATAATTCAAACATGGGCAACCTAATTTCAACCAACACAAATTAAATTCAAACATGTATTTTATGTCTAAACACCATTCCCCATATAATTTCCTAATCAATCATTCAAAACAAGGAAAATTAAAGGTTTCAGTTTAACCGAAAACTACCAAGATTTGAGATTAAAGTGAAGAAGATGAAGAAGCTGACTAGGTTTGAAATTCTAGGCTGCCGGAATCTAACCTAAAAATGGGTGTACGATGGCCTGTTATTGTTGGAAACACCGGGGGGGGGGGGGGGTTGGGTGGGTTAATTTGGTAATTTAGGTCGAGAATGGGGTCAAAATAATTTGACCCCTCTTATTTATACACTGATTGAGTCAACTGAAAGTTAATAGGCCCGGACTCTACGAACTCCGATGATGGGCCATAGAGTGTTTTACAGCTTGTAAATCATCGTTTCTTAGAACAACCAAACCTTAGATTTTTGGACTAGGTTTCACGGACCAGTCTATGAATCATAAAGAATTTCATGGCTCATAAAGTTGGTCGTAGAGACTTCAACACTTAGCAAGATTTTCAGGAAATTTACTTGGGGTCCACGAGCCCTATTCGTGATTCGTGGTTTGGTCTATGGATCATAAAGTTTCTCGTGGACTGGAGTGCATAATGGTTTTATGCAATGGAAATCTCTACGAGATGGCGTACGGGTCGTGATGCTTTTTATGGCCCGTAAACCTAGTCGTAGAGACTCAACTTGATGCTCTTCTTAATTACAAAGGCTGATTTAGTCTTGTACCTACATACTCTTCATAAAATACAATGTTACCCTATATGTAACCAACCCTATTTCCAAAATTACAATAAAATATGATAAAACAAACTGCCTACGAATCCAAAAACTGAAAATAAACCTATAGCTACACTATTACATCAAAAACCTTGGGTTGCCTCCCAAGTAGCGCCTGATTTATTGTCGCGGCATAACTTGGACAAATTGGTTACTCTGACTTCACCAATTTCCTAGACTTCATTCTTCAAATCATCTGGATGTTTGATCGATTGACAGAAATTGAAGATGATTTCTTCTTCATTCAATCTAAACCTGAGTTGACCGGCTTCCATGTCCACTAGTGTCACCAAGTGGCTAGGAACTTCCCAAGATGATTGGGATGTCAAAGTCAACTTCACAATCTAGGATCACAAAGTCTGCAGGGAATATGAACTTTTCAATTTTTACCAACACATCGTATAGTATCCCCATAGGCTTCTTTACCGTGCGATCCGCCATCAATTACCACATACTAGTTAAGGTAGGGGCTCTCAATCCAAGATTCTTTTAGACTGGAACGGGCATCAATTAATGCTGGTACCTAGATCACATAGTGCCTTTGCGAATTACACATCTCCGATGGTGTAGGGTATGGTGAAAGTACCTGGATCTTCTCGCTTCTGAACCAAGAACCTGTAGCAATAGCACTGCAATGTTGAAGCTCTTGGGAGAGCTCTTGACCCATAGTTTTCTTTTTAGTGACCAAGTCCTCATGTACTTAGCATACCCTGACATCTTCTCCAATGCCTTATAATGAGAGGGATGTTGATGGAGACCTGCTTCAACATGGATAGAAAGTGCTTGAATTTTGCCTTCCTCCTCCCTATTTTTAATTCTTTAAGGGAAGGGAGGAGGAGGCCTAGGAATGGGCATGAACCTATGTGGCACATCAGCAGCTTCACTCACCCTATCCTTGCCACGATCATCTCCTTAATCTACACTCTTAGCCGCAACTGTCGCCTCTCAAACATCTACTTCATCAACTAGCTTGGGAGGATCAGTGGTGCTCTTGCCACCCCGAGTAGTAACTGCCATACACTGCTCTTCATTTTTAGGATTTTTAACTATGTTGCTAGGCAATGTACCCCTCTGATGCTGACTTAGTTGAGTCAACACTTGACCAAACTTTTGTTCCAGCTGTTTGATAGCTATAGAGTAAGTCTCTATTTTCTGATTAATACTTGAAATTTATGATTTCAAAGCCCTTAGAGTCTCATCCTCTGTCTCAACTTTCTTCAACAAGCGATCAAACTTCTCCTCGATTCTGGAAACGTTCGCTCCTATATCTCTCTCTAGCACTTGTTCCTATCATAGTAACCTCCACGGTTGTCCCTGTAAGCTCCATCTCTATTAAAGTTCTAACCTTGGTTTCCTTGACATTGGTGCCAATAGTCCTGATTGGACCCTTAGGTATTGGTTCAGAAACCCTCGTTTGATTTGCAACAAAACACGCGTCCTTATCATAATATGGCTCCTCATACATGGGTGCACATGGAGGTTGATAAACCACTGCATTTACTCTCTCTTGGCTCTGCTTCATCATTATCTCCATACTTGTGCAGATCTGTGCAAGCTGGTACTTGATCTCTTCATTAATTCTGGCTTGCTCTGGACCCACACTGACAGCACACAAACTCTTAGTGGATGCTCTGTCTCGTTGCCCCCATGCGTGATTGTCTTGACCACTTTTTCCATTCGCTCTGCAATCCTTGCAACTGGTTGATCCAAACAAATTCCCCCCATGATGGTGTCAGCATAGGCCTAACTATTCTCATCAAGGGCATGGTAGAAGATCTCCACCTAGGTGTCATCAACTATCTTGTGGTTAGGGATGCTCCTCAGACATTTGGTGAACCACTCCCAAGTAGTGCTTATTGAGTCACTAGGAAGTTGTTCAAAGTTATTGATTTGGTCCTGCAACTTGAGCTTCTTCAATCTAGGAAAGTACCTTTCCAAAAAGGCCTTTTGCAAGTCTACCTAACTGGTGATCGAACTCTGTGGGAGCTCAAACAATCATAATGCTGCATTACTTGTAAGAGACAATGGGAAGAAACAAAGTCCCACGACATCCATAGACAAATTCTGTGTTCCCATCACACTCTTACAGACGAATGCCACATTATGTAGGTGGCTATGAGGATCCTCCGATGATAAGCCCAAAAATAGCTCACGGTTCTGCAACATCTGAAGTAACCCACTCTAGACTTTAAATTTGTGTCTGCTAGTAAGGGTGGCAATAGAATAGATCCATTCAGCTCCATAGCCAAAGGATTCATAAATTGATTCCACTAGTAAACATTGGCATTGAAATCCTGAGGCTGTGGAGCAATGTCCTCCAAAGGAGGTGGGTTCTTCTTCTTGGCATCCTCATTGTTATTCCTGTTCAGAGCTGTATTGACTGCGTTATTGGTGCTGTCTTGGGTCATTTTTCTCAATGCTCCATGGATCTCTAGATCAAACGGAGTTAAGGGATTACCTTGACTCCAAGTGTTGGACATACAGTACACCTACAAAAACAACAAACAAAAGTAAAATAAGGGAAATAAAGATTAACACACGAATTACTAATGAATTCACTAAGTCTAGCCGTTTTCCCTGGCAATGGTGCCAAAATCTTGATGTCGCCCAAGTTACACCTCCTTTTTAGAGGATAAAGCGGTTGTTGGCAACATATATAGCCCAACCAAGGTTAGGGTCGAACCCACATGGAATACTTAGACTCAAGAGAATTCACCAATTTGTAATCTGAATAGTTAACCAACTTACTTCCCAAAAGCGGGGGGGGGGGGGGTGCAATAATCAATAAGAAATAAAACTAAACTAACTATCACAAGAGAGAAGTCAATAATGGAGAGATACTAGGGTATTATGTTACCCATGATTCCATAACTCAGTAGCACCGGATAACCTAATTCTTTTCTAGTGTACAACATGCAGGACAGTAATTTATATTCACCAAGCCCTTCGGTCAAAGGTGAGAGATGGATTTCACTATGCGACTTGGCCCATCTCCATAGTGTGCAATACTAATCATTGCTTATTAGTCCCAGTACAACCTCCCCTTGGCCCAGTTTGGTTGATTAGATGAGAACACATAAATCGAATCCTGTTACTTAATCTCTTTTCCTATTTATTACTACCTTGGTCTAGTTAGTAACACTAGGCGGGTTCTAATGTTGGCCATCATTAGAAAACATGCAAAATGAAGAGAATTATTTAATACATGCATATACAACTTCCAAGAACCATGAGTTATCCGTTTTTACCTTGTTAGTTCTTCATGGTTCCCACAACCCTAGTTGTGGATTTAGCTTCTCATGCTATGTGTAGATACAAGAATTATAGATTGAGAATACGTAATTGAACACTTACATAATAGAATTAAGAACAAGGAATCCAACTTCAATAAGAATCACAAGCTTCAAGATAAAATTAAATCATAAGTGTTCTCAAAGACTCTCCAATATGACCTTACAATTTTCTCTCTTAAAATATTGAGTTCTCTAAGTACTAAGCGAAACTTATGAAAAGTAACCTATTAAATCTATTTATAATAATTAAAATTCAAGTCCTAAACAAAATAGGAGAACTAGTTGGCACACCATATGAAAGGTCTTTACGGGCCATATTGCATTCCATGGCCCGTAATTGAGGTCTCGTACTCAGCTGTTGGAATTTGGATTTCAACTCTATGACACCTCTCTACGACTCATAGAGTGATTTATGACCCGTTAAGGGGGTTTCGTTTGATGAAATTCCTGAAAGTCCAAGTCTTTGACCCTCAGGGCACGAACCGTGTTCTATGACTCGTAAACCTCTCTACAACTCATCTGCATATTTGTAGAATGAACTTCAGAAAACAGTCCCCACCACCAAACCACCCTACGGCCGGTAAAAGGTCTCGTATGACAACAAAACGCAACGACTTCTGCAATTTTTCCCAAAATCAAGGCTAGCCTATAATCCTGCAAACATAAACATAAAAACAAATAAAATTAACTAACATCGCATTGTGAACATACAAAATTCTAAGTTTTAAGCATCTAAAGTGCTGTATTTATCTAAAGTGCTGTATTTTAGCAGCACATCACTAGTGGATATGGAAGCCGGTCAACTCAAGTTCAGATTGAACAGCGAAGAGGTCGTCTTCAATATCTAGCTCATGAAGTGTCCAAATGACTTGATGAATGAAGTCTTGGAAACTGGTGAAGTCTGAGTAACTTTTGTCCAAGTCAAGATGCGACAATAAACCAGGCACTACTTGGGAGATGACCCAAAGTCTTTGATGTAATAGTGTAGTTGTAGGTTTATTTTCAATTTTTGGACTCATAGATAGTTTATTTTCTTATATTTTAGTTGTAAATTTGGACATTGGGCTAGATGCATATAGGGTAATAGTGTGTTCTATGAAGAATATGCAGGTACAAGGCTAATTCAGCCATTCTTGGTCAAGAAGAAAGCATCAGGACGAGTCTCTACGACTAGTTCTATGGGCCGTAAAACACTTTACGAACCGTACACCATCTCGTAGAGATTTGTAGTAAGCAAAAAGTTGTGCACTCCTGTCCAGATCCAACTTTACAAACCATAGATAAATCTACGAGTTGTGAATGAGGCTCGTGGACCCTAGGTAAGTTTCCTAAAATCTTTCCAAGTGTTAAGGTTTCTACAAAAAACTCTATGAGTTGTAAATCACTCTACGACTCGTAGACTAGTCCATGAATCCACTCCTAAAATCTAGGATTTGGATATTTTACGAAACCACAATTCACGAGCCGTAAAATACTCTACGGCCCGTAATTGGGGTTTTGTAGAGTCTAGGCCCATTAGTTTTCAGTTGACTCAGTCAAGGTATAAATAATGGGGGCATAATTTTAACCCCATTTTAGACCTAATTTACAAATCTACCCGGCCAACCCGACCCCCCAGAAATTCTGACCACTGACAGCTACTGTACCCCTATTTTTTGATGATACTTTTTGGTGACCTTGGTTTTGTGCCTCTTTACCTCCTTCATCTTCTACAAGTTAATCACACAACTTGGTAAGTTTTCGGTTGGCTAAAAACCCTTAATTTGCCTTTGTTTGTATGATTGAATTGGAAATTATGTTGGGAATAGTAGTTTAGACACGAAACCCATTTGTGAAATTTGAATTGTAGGTTGACCATATTTGAATAATTGTCTATGTCTGGAATTGGGTATCGTTTCTTTGTTTATATGATTTGAATAGTATATTTGGTGCCTATTGAATCACCCACTGTGTGTCATGAATTGATTTTGTGTGTAAAGTGGTGGGTGATGACATAGGTATGTAACTTTGTTGAGAAATTGTCCATATGTGGTCAGAGTAGTTGGGGAAACATGTCTAATTGTTTTCGATGGGGTATAGATGTTGAATAGCATGTTGGGAGTATTGGTTGTGGTATGAAAATCATGTGGGTGTGTGCGTTTTACTTCGATGGTGTTACAATAATGTTGAAAAAGTTGTACGAGGTCCATTGTGATGGAGTTAGAAACTCAGGTAACTAAGTTTTCTGGTCGACGAGTGGCTTTTATGGCCCGTGGATCATTCCTTGAGTCATAATTTCCCCTCGTACAAGATTCTAGAAACTTAAAGTTTCTGAGTACCCATCAGACGATACCTTCTATGAGTCAAAAAATACTTTACAACTCGTAGAAAGGACTTGTAGATCCCTGCCTGGAATGAGTTCAGACACTGGAACTTTCTACGACGGAGCCTACGACTCGTAAATCATTTTATGAGTTGTATCTGGTTTCATAGACTTTTCCAATGACAAAAATTGTTAGAACCATTGTTTTACGAGAGCTCTTTATGTTTCATTGTACCAATTACAACCCATAAAGATGCTTTTGTAGACCCTTCTGCAACTTAGTCTGAATTGTTTTTGCATTTCAATTTTTTATTTGTGGGGCTAACCAAGGTTCGTAAATATTCATATTTCAAGTATTATGGCCCCAAAAGACAAACGTGATGAGCTCAGGGCCCTAATGAGGAGGCTTAGGGATGAGTCTTCAGGGGATGAGTGGACCCCGACCCTGAGTTGATCACTAGAGGAGCTTAACGTCGACCCGGACCTGGAGGCTATTTGTCCTCATACAAGAGCAGTTGCCAGACCTGGACAGACTCAGGCTCTTATCATCCACACTTCCCAGTCTTATGAGGGAGGCAATGACATGAGCAATTCTATTCAGATGATTCCATCCAGAGAGAAGTCTAGCACTGAGTCGGGGTCCGGAGATGCATTAGAGATGGAGTCATCACAGTGCCCCAATCATCACCATCTCCACCTGAAGCCCATACTAGTCAGTGGTGCATCGAGAGCATACGGGATATCTATGTGGAGGCCAATAGCAAGAAGAGCGAGGCAAGCCAGCCTGCTCCATTTATGAGGAGCCCAGACTCATCCTAGTCAGGCTCAACTGTGTCCTTAGTCTCTAGGACACGATGGTCAGATATGGCTATCAGTGGATGATGCACTCATTTGGACAATACTCCCCGAATATGGTAAGGGAGTTCTATGCTTCATATGCATATACTATTCATAGTTCTCTTCCCAAGGGGAAAAGCCCCTCTTTCAGCCTAGACTAACTGAAACGAGAGTGAGGAGCCAGCAGGTACATATATCAGAGACCACCATCCACTAGATCCTTTTTGGACCAGACTTCCCTACCCCTAGATCCACAGCTGAGTCTGATAATCGATTGTGGAAGACAAGGGACCCACTGGTGATGAGAGATCCAGAGCACAGAGCCAGCTTGATGAGATGGGTAGCAAGTTATATTGCTATGCAAGGTCTGGAAGCTGCCTGGGTTGCCACACACTCAGAGCCTATTGTCAAGGCTTCGCTTAGTTTCCCCACCAAGTTTTGTTAGGCAGTTGTTTGATCATGCATCTAGCCTACTCTTGCTAATAATGCATTAATGCAGCGTGTGCAATATTAGTCGCCAACATCTTGGCTTGTTATGATATTGATTACGCCTGCCTTATAGCCAAGTATATTCACGAGGCCACCCTGAAGAGGTCTACTCCCATTCGGTTCCCTTGCATGATATACAAGCTCTATCTAGAGTCAAGGGTGGAGAGTTTGCACTAGCTAATTAAGGCCCAACGTACCTTAGATGCCAGACTGATCAAGGCTGAGGAGAACCCAGTGGCACTCTGGTGAGCACAGCACCAGCCTGCTCCTACACTAGAGTTGTTTGCCCCAGCGCCATAACCTGAGGGTTCACAGACTACCAACACTGCTTTTGTCACTAAGGATAGGCCCCCACAGCAAGAGGTAGATGAGGAGAGGGGGCCACTACTTCTATTGTTGCACCACAGGCCATGATATCACAGGCTACTCCCGAGGGCATGGTCTATGTGTCCGCCGTATCTATACAGGCCATAGCACAGAGGTTATCTCATGCTGAGTTGTAGTCGACTCAACTTGTTCAGCAGATTAGGCCACGCGTCTGCCAGGCCATTTCAGGCTCGAAGGGTCGCATGCAGGCATTTATGGTCGCTACTATTCAGGACCATGTCTCTACTATAGATACCCATATTGATGCCTTTAAGGCAAGGGCATAATAGAGTCTGAAAAAGTCCCGACCATCAGACTTGACGACCATCTAAGCAGAGATCCAGCAGCTCCAGGTCAGTATAATAACAACACTGGCAGCACCGGTGATATTTCCTAAGACCACGCTCAAGGTGTTGGTGAGGGTAGATCTTTTTCTCCTGATAATCCTATCCAGCCTTCCCAAGGAAGAGGCCCCGCCAGGACAATGATCATGATAAGCATGATTTCATGCGGGGTTGACTAAGCAGGAGCTCGAGCTTATCTTAAGGGAGTCGAAACAAGAGGTAGAGATGCGACGAGCTCGAGAGGTAAAGTAGGTGAGGGGTACTGGCCCCTCCGAATAGAGTAGTACTACTGCAGAGACTTCCCTACCAGAGGAAGGTGATCAAACTCAATATACTGGCGCTTAGGAGCCAGGTATGATTTTTGACCGCTTTATGTTTTGTTTTTCTTTGATTGTGTGCGTTGGGGATAATGCACATCTTTTTCAATGGGGTGTGGGTATTTATGGGCCTCAGTGAAGTCTGAGTAGCTTGGGTCCATAACTACCCCTATTTTTGATCCTGAGAATTTTTGTCTTGTGTTCTTTTCCCCCATGGATATTTACTTTCTGTTGAACGGGCGCGTTTAGGATGTATAGGTTGTACTGCAGCATATAGTACTAATACCTTTGGTATATAACATGTTTTTGTGTTTTATTTGACAAAATGATACCCACCAAAAATTTTGATTAGTAGTGTAGATAGCAACCACGTATATTTAGGTGTGTTGATAATGTTTGTTCTGATAAGTGAGGATGAACTGAGATAAAAAGCATGATCTGAGAGTCTTCTATTGATAATGTAGTCAGTGCCATGTTAGTGAGCTTGATTTGCTAGATTCATGTGTTTTGTGCTAATTCAGAACTTGTCCTATTACTCTAAAGATCTTAGGCCATTGTTCATAAAAGTCCACTTAGTCTAAATGACCAACCAAATGTGCAATGTATCTCTTGTTCCTAATGTTTGAGCCTAACATGTACCTATTCTTTGTAATGTTTGAGCCTAACATGTATCTATTCTTTGTAAATACCCAATTTACCTAGCATTGTTAGTTATAAAATCCTAAAATTGGCTTGGTCCTTCCTTGAACAGTGTGCACCTTGACTGAGGCAAAAAATCTAAGTTGAGGGTAGCTACTAAAAGTGGCCCTGATTTGGAGGATGGATATTGTGCACCTTTAGCCTGAGTTGAGGGTGGTTGGTGTAAGGTAAGACACAAATATAAGGGGGACGTTTAGTGATGTAGAGAAAAAAGGAGAATCATATACTGGGTGCAAGAAAAATAAGTGATGCCTTAGTTTGTAAGGTAAAAAGAATAATGAAGTATAAAAGCAAGGCAAAAGTTTGAAAAATAAAATGAAAGCACCCAAAAAAGCTTGAGATAGGAGGAAGGGAGAATGAGATGAAAATAGCAAAGTTGGTAGGGCAAAAGTGTAGAAACATGCAGTGTCAAGGAGGGCCATTAATCACTATGTTCCAAAATACCATAGCAGAGCCCCTTGAGCCTACGTTACAAGCCTAGAAAGTCCTAAAGTGATCCTAGTCCAAGTAGTTGAAGGTCTTAGTCATTAGTATAGAGGCAAGTCTATGGTACTAGGCATGATGCATGAATATCTTGTGGGAGAGTGAGTGATTTTGCATAGTCCCAAGGTCATACATGAAAACATTATTAAGTTTTAGATATGGGACTTCTTTCTGTGTGGGCACTTGCATTGCATTGTTAGCATTAGACTTATTCAGCGATTGTGGATCGTTGAGAGTACCTTATATGTCAGAGTTGTATTGTCACATGCACTAGTCTGTGTTGGCTTGCTAGATGGCTATCTGATCCTGTTTTGTAAAGGTGGTGTGGGTATCTGAGTTTGGAATTTGTATGATGTATGCCATTGGGTTGAGGTCTTTTTGTTACTATATTATCTATATAGATCGAGTCTGTCGCTTGAGGACAAGCAATAATTTTATGTTGAGGGTGTTGACGTGCTATCAAAATACAACAATTTTGATACTTAAAACTTGGAATTTGATGTGTTCTCAATGCGATATTAGTTGGTTTTATGTGTTTTTATGTTATGTTTGCAGGATTACAGGGTTGGCCTTGATTTTGGGAAGACATATAGAAGTTGCTGATTTTTGGTGTAGTCCGAGACCCTTTATGGGCCGTAGACTATTCTACGAGTTGTGGATTAGTTTCATGGACAATTCTAGTGAGGAGCTGATTTTTTGAAGTAGGTTCTATGAACATGCAGATAGGTCGTGGAATGATTTACGAGTCGTACGCAATTGTTCGTGCCCTAAGGAATAGAGATTGGGACTTTTTGAAGATTCATTAGATGAAACCCCTTTACAGGTCATAAACTACTTTAAAAGTCATAGAGGGGTGTCATAGACTTGAAGTCCAAATTTTGAGTAGCTTTGTACGAAACCCTAATTACGGCCTTGGAATGCAATACGACACATAAACCCCTTTCATATGGCGTGCTGACCAGTTATCCTATTTCAGTTAGCACTTGTAAGTTAGATATTAATAATAGGTTTTTAAGGTTATTTTTCATAAGTTTCTAGTAATCAAAGAACTCGGTACTTAAAGAGAGGAAATTCTGAGATTACTTTCGAGAGTCTTTGAGAACACTTGTATTTGAATTTCATCTTAAAGCTTGTGATTCTTATTGAAGTTGGATTTGCTTGTTCTTAAATCTATTGTGTAAATGTTTAAATATGTTTTCTCAATTTATAATCATTGCATCTACACAAAATATGAGTAGCTAAATCCATAACTAGGGTTGTGGAAACCATGAAGAACTAATAAAGTAAAATTGGATAACTCATAATTCTTTGAAAGTGTGCATGCATGTATTAATTCTCTTTGTTTTGCATGTTTTCTGATAGTGCCCAACAGTAAAACCCGTCTAGTGTTACTGATTAGACCAACGTAGTAATGAACAGGAAATAGATTAATTAACAGGATGCGATTAATATGTTCTCGTCTAATCAACCAAACTTGGCCAAGGGGAGGTTGTACTGGGACTAATAGGTAAGGGTTAGTAATGCACACTATGGAGATGGGCAAGTCACATAGTGAAATTAACCTCTCACCTTTGACCAAAAGGCTTGGTGAACTTAACTTACCATCCTGCATGAACACACTAGAAAACAATTAGATTATCCAGTGATACTGAGTTTGGGAATCGTGGGGAACACAATACCCTAGTTTCTCTCCATATTGATTTCTCTCCTGTGTTTGTTAGTTTAGTTTTATTTTACATTGATTATTGCAAATCCCCCTTTTGGGGAAGTAAGTTATTTAACCACTTAAATTGCTATCATTGAACTCACTTCAGTCTACGTATTCCCTATGGGTTGACCCTAACCTTGGTTAGGTTCTATTTCTTGACAGTGACCGCTTTATCCTCTAAAAGGAGGTGTAACTTTGGTGACATCATTAGTTTTGTGTGGAGGCCACTAAAGATAATGTTGAGGCATCATGTTTCAGTGCTAACCAGGGGAAACAAGAATGAAACTTCATCGAAGGTGTCTCCTGCTAACAAAGACGAAGCGGTGGGTGAAGTTATATCAAAAACATCTCCATTATCTTTTGAAAATGCTGTGGAACCTCATTTTCAAGAAGTACATGCATGTGATACAAAGATAATATTTACAGACGATGATCTTCTATTTGGTGAAACTCAACACAATCGTGCTTTGTATATGGTGGGTCACGTGCTAGAGAAGAAGATAAATAGGATCTTGATAGAAGAAGGGTCTGGGGTTAACATTCTACCATCCACACATTGAAAGAGTTTGGCATCACAATTTAAGAACTTAGCGAAAGCGGTTTATTGATACAAAGATTCAATCGGGAGAAGGGGGGTAGAGGTCTATAGGCTCGATTTAGCTAGAAATTCATATGGATGATTTGTGATGAAGTGCATGGATACATGTGATTGATGGAAAGACTTCATATAATATATTTTTTGGTACTCCTTGGGTGCTAGGGAACAAAATTGTCTCATCTTCTTACTACCAATGTTTTAAGTACCACTAAGATGGAATTGAAAGGAAGATAGTTGTTGACCATAATCCTTTCACTGAAGTTGAGTCACATTTTGCCAATGTAAAGTTCTATTTGAGCAGTTATGCTGTTAAAGGGGTAGATCTTGAGGGTGTCAAACCAACAAAGTCTAATAAGCTTAAAGGCGAAACAACCAATGCGACTATCGGAAGGGCCAAAATTGATATTGGGGAGCCTTACACTTGGCGTGCTGTCAAAATATAGCACTTTTGATTCTTAAAACTTGGAATTTTATGTGTTCTCAATGCGATGTTAGTTGGTTTTATGTGTTTTTGTGTTATGATTGCAGGATTACAGGGTTGTCTTTGATTTTGGAAAGAAATACAGAAGTTGCTAATTTTTGATGCAGTATGAGACCCTTTACGGGTTGTAGACCATTCTACAGGTCGTGGAGTGGTTTCATGGACAATTTTGGTGAGGGCCTGATTTTCTGAAGTTGGTTCTATGAACATTCAAATGAGTCGTGGAATGATTTATGTGTCGTAGACCATGGTTCATGCTTTAAGGATCAGAAACTAGGACTTTTTAAAGATTCGTCAGACGAAATCCCCCTAAAGTCGTAAACCACTTTACGAGTCATAAAGGGGTGTCATAGACTTGGAGTCCAACTTTCCAGTAGCTTTGTACGAGATCTAGTTTACGGGTCATGGAATGAAATACGACCCTATCACGACCCAAGCCTAGGGCCTAGACATGACACGAGGACTGGGGAACTCGAAGGAAACCCAATCAAGCATCTTAACATATCATTACACATCCTTGGTCGTGGAATTAATTGAACAACAATAAAAAAATATAAACAAAGGCATAGGGCTAAGGGAAGTTTTTCATATCATAAAACATACAAGAGTCAAGAGAGTCAAGCTTATAACATCATTACATAACTTGTACAACAACACCTCTAAACATAGAACTTAGCCGGGGCCAAGACAAGCAAACAGCACACTCTCATACAATAAAGGAAAGAGAGTCTCGATACATAGCATAAGATTAAAGAAATAATCCCTGAAGTTGAGGACTCACCAACTTGCTTTGAGAGAAATCGTACTAGCCACGTGGAGGAGGAGGATGATCTAGTGCAGCTTCAGTTCCTACATCATGTAGACATGGAGTATACATTAGTACATTTGAATGTACTAAGTATGTAGGATGCAATGCAATAATAGATAAACAACATAGTCAAAATGCATAATAAAGCAATAGATGATCATATAACAATATGGCATGCATGAATTATAGTTGAAAAGCCATGCTTATATATAAAACATATTACACGTGTGGGAATAGACCATCACATACAAAGCAACTTAGTACTTGGAATCTAAGGTACACCACCCCTTAGAAGTGATCGAGGTACCAACCACTCAATTTGTTGATGCCCCCATCCGAGATGATTGAGGTATCAACCCCTCAATTGGTTGATGGCTTACCACCCCCATCCTAGGCGACTGAGGTACTAAACCCTCAATTGGATGATGGCTTACCACCCCATCCTAGGAAATTGAGGTACCAACCCCTCAATTGGCAATGGTCAACTCACAACACAATAGATACTTCTCATGGAATCAACATATTCATATCACCCTTTCATCATCATAAAATCACTTAACGCATATGCCAAACATTAGGCCTTTAACAATTGAAGATACATTAACTAGACATTTTATCAAACACTTGGTGGGTGTGCAATGCTAGTATAAAACCATGCAATTCAAGAGTGGAATTATGTGAAAAAACCTAATGTAAATCAACCCACCAATACTTCGTATAACCCTCATATGGAATATATTGAAAACTATCACGACCCAAGCCTAGGGCCTAGACGTGACACAACGCAAGGGGAACCCGAAGGGACCCAAGAAAGCTTCTTATAAAGCATCATTACACATCCTTGGTTGCGGAAACAATAAATCAAGCATCAGGAGATAAAAGAATGGGGTAACCAGGGCTAAGGGAAAACACTTTCATATCATCATAATCAAGAGACAAGAGTCAACTCATATCATAGATACATAACATGTCCAAATACCATCTCTACTACATAGATAAGAGCGGGGGCCAAGACAAAGCAACCTGGCTTACCCTCATAGTCAAATAGGACATAAAGAAGAGTGTATCAATACATAACAAGAGAGAGAGAGTAGACTAAGGTCCTCGAAGTGGAGGACTCACCAACTAGCTTGAATAGCATCGAACTAGCCATGTGGAGGAGGATGATCGACTTGGGCACTGATTCCTACATGGTGACATCAAGTAGGCATAGAGTATGCGTTAGTACATTTGAATATACTAAGTATGTAGGATGAAATGCAGCAATATATAGGCATTATAATCAAAATGCATAATATTAAGCAATAGGCATAATATACAATATGACATGTATGATCAATGCTTAAGTAAAACATGCTTAAGTAATTCATGCTCATATAGGATATCATATGTGTAGAAGAAACCAAGATAGCTATGCATAGCACGAACCCCTTGGTGGTTGTGTGGTATAAACCCCTCACATGGTTGATGATAACCACAACCTATCAACACAGTGACGAAGTATAAACCCCTCGCATGGTTGATGAGTACAAACCCCCAACAAGGTAACCTAGGCTCTTGTACCCTCAGATCGGGTATGGTCTAATGCAACACATTATATAGAGTATTTCATATACATAAGCTCATTTCATCACCAAATAGTTATTCATATCATCTCTCATGCTTTGGACCTTCAACTCCTCAAGAAAACACATTAGGTTTTATCAAACACTTAAAGGGTGTGAAGTGGTAGTATAAAACCATGCAAATTAGAGATAAAATCATACAAGAAAATCCATTATAAAACCATCAATCAACACCTTTCAACACCCTCAAGACATATACATCAAAACCCCTCATCAAATCCTACAACAGTTCTAAGATTTATAGCTCAAAACATAGCAAAACAGTCACAACTTTACATAGCTTTAATATGGTGTGCAGTAAATTTCATAA
>JAPFFP010044807.1:0-12103 GCA_026153255.1 Solanum medicagineum | reverse complement strand
TTTTTAAAGGTATCTCCAATGAAAGGGGTTATGAGGTTTGGTAAGAAGGGAAAACTATGCCCACGTTATATAGGCCCATACAAGATTATTTAAAAAATTGGGCAGGTTGCATATGAGCTAGAGCTACCCCAAGGACTTTCGATGATTCATCCAGATTTCCATGTATCAATGCTTCGGAAGTGTATAGGTGACCCATCCCGTATCTCTCCTATTGAGGGTGTGCAGGTTACCGAAGATCTCACTTATGAAGAGGTACCAGTTGCTATTCTGTATCGTCAAGTTAGGAAGCTTAGAAATAAAGAAATAGCTTCAGTGAAGGTACTTTGGAGGAATCAGCAAGTAGAAGAGATAACCTGGGAGGTTGAGGATGCTATGAAGTCAAAATACCCTCACTTATTTGAAGCTAAAGAGGATGCCCAACATATAGAATTGGAACACTAATAGGTACATGTAATTGAATATTTATTTTGTTGTCAAAGGTTTCTTTAAATAAAGGGTTATACATGGTTAAGTTACTCAGCAGTGCTAACATTCGAGGACGAATGTTCCTAGGGGGGGGAGGATGTAACACCCCACATTTTTTACTTGTATGAATTATATGTGAATAAATCATGACATGGATTGGTCAAAGTAGCGTCAATTCTTGAAAGCACTTGATTCTCGTGTTAATGGGTGCTATGGGCGTCTAACGCTTAAGAGGGTCTTGTGTATATGTATTATGTGTTGAATTGAGGATATAACAACCTTAAAGAAAGTAAGAGGATTGAGGTGGTTGTATGAATTAATAATCTAGTAGGTGATTCATCTACTTACTTAGCTTGAAATTGCAAGATAAACGGAGACGAGGTTCGATGTCAAATTTGTTCAAGTCCGATTACGAATAAAAATCAGTTTTAAGTGTGTAATTTTAGCCTATATTTTAGTATCATAAATGGACCTTATTTTCAGTCCAAGAAGAGTATGATAAAGGACCAAGTGTAACACAAACCAATTGGCCATTTGGGCCAAAAATGAATTTGAGAGAAACGCTGAAAATTGGCAGCCAAGTCTATTGTAAATTGATGGCCATTTTGGCCCAATTTTGGGGAAACTTGTTGCTGATTAATTAGTCTATTGTATAAGGTATTAAGTGGAAATATATGGCCTAAACTCCCAAGGAAAAATCCGTCTAAATGAGGCCCTTTAAGAGGGGATTAGCAGCTGCAAATTTCAGTCCCTTCTCACACTTAGAAAATTTCAGCTTTCCCTATCATTCTCTCTAAACGTTTCCTTACCCTAAGCAGCAGCCAAACAACTCTTTTAGGGATCTTGAGGAGGCTCTACACTTTGAGGATTAAGGTAAGTGATTATAGTTGTGTTTTATTTAGGTTTCTTCATAGAAATCAAGAGGTATATGTTGATATGTTGGTGCTAGAATTTCTGGAGAGATTGTATGTTAAGGATTTTTGTGCAATTTTCTTGTTAATTAAGAAGTTTTTCTCTTGTTGGATGGATTTATTATGAAGTAATACTTATGTATTAAACATAGGTTGGTGTTGCAGCAATGTAAAAAGGTTGATTTACCACTTTTACAGCCCATAACAGTGAGTGAGTATATGATATTGCAATTATGTGCTTCGTATGGACTTGTGGACTGTTGGAGAGCAAGCTGTTGCTTTACATCCTTAATAACTGATTTATTGTTGTTTTAAAACTGGTTCATAGCTGGTTTCATATGTAAATGTTGCTGGAACAGTTAGGTTACGGTTGAAACCGATTTGGAATTGTTAAGGTTGAAAGGTAGTGAGGGGAGTAATGTTATGCTGTCCATTTGCAAGTTGTGTAGAATTGTAGTAAGTTCCTCCACGACTTACCACTGATTTGGGAGTGTTCTTAGATTGTATTAAGACTGGTTTTATGTGGTAAAACCATTGGAAATAATATTGGTAAAGTTAAAACCGTCCCGAGCTTGTTGACATCGAAGTATGGTGAAAGAATATATATCGTTATGTTGCTTGTTTGTGTGTTGTGAAGAATTATTGTGTGCTGTATTTTGTGGGCTGTTGTGGGACTGTTAACAGACTGAAAATAATATGTACATGTCATGTACATAAGAGTGGGTGTTAGAAAATAAACTTAGAAGCGAAAAAGGTGAAGAAATGTCTTAGCGTCACCAATTGGAAGCTTGCTGTCCATGTGTTGTTTTGCTACGTATTTGGGCTGCCAAAGTGTGTCTATTAGCTACTAATGCTACTTTCATCCCTTCCTATGCTGTAGATAAGTATTTGGAGGAAGGGAAGGTTATCTTGAGGTAGTAACAAGGTCCGACAACGAGGTATGTAAGGTTACCTGAATTCGTATCATTTGACATGAAACAAAGAACCTTCGGTAAGTAAAATTAATTATCTAGTCCAACATGACAAAAAACATATATCCACTCTTGCAATGTTCATATTCTCCTATATATAGTTACCTTCAAATCTATGTACACACATGGATACCAAGCATAAGAGTTCTTGATGCTAAACAAAGTTCATGAGTTATTTCACTTCGTACACATTTCGTTGCTTATGTAACATCCTCTCTTTATTGCCATGTTATCTTGAATGATTATTTACATGTCATATGCTACACATGCTGTCTTATAGCTCCAATATCATGACCACCAAAAGATCATCTCAAAGGTAATTGAAAGATAAAGTGTACAGTTTTGATGGGTGGTAGCCCGAGGGGGTTCGTAAGAACCTAGCATAGGGACGATCCCGATATAGCAATATGGGTGGTAGCCCGAGGGGGTTCGTAAGAACCTAGCATAGGGACGATCCTGATACAGTCTGCTGATCAGTTGGTTATTTATATTACAGGTGTGCACAGAGTTTACAGTACATATTTTATAGTAAAGGTAAAGTAATATAAAGAACATAAAGTACATGATCCCACAGTGCTAATAAAGGTGGTCCTTTATGCTACATCAGTGTACAGTTTCACTTGAGTTGTTATATCATACATAGTATTTTCTGCCTTAAATATTCAGTACATTATCTCGTATTGAGTCCCTTTCGGAGGACCTGCATTTCATGCTGCAGGTACAGGTGCTAGTAGATCTCCACAGTAGGATTACAGGATATTCAGCTGCTGTCTCCAAGCTCCAGGTTGCTTTGGAGCTTTGTATATGTATAGAGCTTATGTTTATATTTTGCAGTCAGTTGAGGCGGGGCCTGTCCCGACCCTTATTTGATACTTCTTATTATTTAGAGGCTTTGTAGACTATGTAAATTAAAGTATAGTTATGTCTGGTACTTTAGACAGCGTGGCCCCAACGGCCTAGTCATATGCATTTTCTTTTGGCTTGCTATCACTGTTTATCTACTTTAAAGCATGTTAAAGGTAGAAATCCCTTATAATATATAGAAAGAGCATAGTTACAGGTTGGTTCTCCCGAGCCTTATAAGTAACGGGTGCCGGTCCGCCCTGACGGGGCTTGGGGCGTGACATGAATGACTTCTTCCACACTGTTTACAAGGCTTCGTAGGGGTCATTTGCCGACCTGCTGAATATCCTGTTGTCTGGGCGCCTTGCCCTTCACTTCTTGGACCAATCTGATTCCTCCTAGACCCCTGAAGTTGTGGTGGAGCACTGGCAGCAGGGTAGGGGAATGATGGTCTAGGCGGTCTATTAGAAAACTGAGGCCTAAGCTCACCTTGGGACAGTGTAGACTGCCCTATAGACCTAGCCCTTTTGGCCTACCCCCTTTCCAACTCTTCTGTCCTTCTTCTTTGCCTCTGATCCTCCAATTTCTGTGCAAAAGCTTGCATTCTCGCTATATCCATGTCTTTGTTCAATGAATCAATGGTACAGTCTCTGACCAGATAAGTATCTAATCTATCCATATATTGATGAACTCTATCTGCCATTGTAGTAACTACATTTGGAACATACCTGGCCAGGGAATTAAATTGAAGGATATACTCCCTCACGCTCATATTCCCTTGGTGGAGGTTCAAGAACTGATCTGCACGGGCCTCTTGCATCTCTAATGGCAAGTAATGGTCAAGAAATGCCTCTTTCAACTCCTTGTAGATAGATGGAGGTGCATCTATACCCTTAGATTGCATCCAAACTTCATACCACAATATAGCCACACCCTTCAACCTATATGTAATTAACTCGACAGCTTCTGTACCACTCACATGCATAACATCTAAAGTGCGTTGAATCTGATTAATAAAATCTTAGGAATCTTCATTAGGATCTGACCCAGTGAAGGATTGGGGTTCCAAATTAAGAAAATAACATATCCTTGTGTCAACTGCGCTATTCGCACTACCTGCACCTATAACCAGACCCTCCTGTCTTTGACCTTGGCCAACAACTATACGGGTTAATAGTTGGACTGAATTTCTCAGATCCTGCATGGTAGCATCAATAGGTGGTTCTGGGGGAGTTTCACTACTTCCGGATTCATCAGGAGCTGGAGGAGTTGGAGATGTCTGTGACAGAGACTTCTCTTGAACCTCATTTCGTTGTCTCACCTAACTGGGTATAGTAACCACCACTTCTACTCCCTTCCCTTTACCTTCATTTTGCTTGGTTTCTGGCATACTTGATGTACAAAAAAATTTAGGAGTTAGACATAATGCACCTGTTACACTTGGCTTTATTGAACGATCTAAAGAATAAAACGAAAGAAACAACTCCTAAATACCACGTAGACTCCTGCTTAGAAATGTGGTGTACAACACATCCATAAACAAGACTCTACATAGACACGACTTGTACACTCCCTAGGACGACCTGCTCTGTTACCACTTTTGTCACGCCCAAAGTCCCGTTAGGGCGGACTGGCACCCGTTGCCGGTAAGGCCCGGAAGAACCAACCTGTATCTATGCACTTTCTGCACATATTGTGAGGTATTCCTACGTTCAACGTGCCTTTAAGAAAATAAATAGTGATAATAAACCAAAACGAGATGCATATGGCTAGGCCATTGGGGCCACGATGTCTAAAGTACGAGACATGACAACACTTTTATTTACATAGTCTACAAAGCCTCTAGATAAGGAAAAGTATCTAATAAGGGTCAGGACAGGCCCCACATCGACTAGTTATACAATACAAAAATATAAGCTCTAGACACACAAAGCTCCGAAGCAACCTGGAGCTTGGTAACAACAGCTGGATATCTTGTACTCCTACTGGGGAGATCTACTGGCACATGTACGTGCAACATGAAATGCAGGTCCCCCGTAAGGGACGTTAGTACGAGATAATGTACTGAATATGTAAGACAGGAAATACTGTATATGAAGTAACAGTTCAAATGAAACTATACACTAGTGTAGGATAAGAGACTACCTTTAGTTCTACTATGGGATCATGTATTTTATGTTCTTTTTATTACTTTACCTTTACTGTATAATCTATGCACAACATGTAATACAAATGACCTACTGATAAGTGGTAAATCTCTATTTGAATCGGCCTTGGCTAGGCTTTTCCTTTAATCCCTTGGCCTACCCCCGTGATAGGATCTATAACGTTACCTCCCTTTTCTACATTGTGACGTTGACGATTCCAAAACTTTACCAACTTCAACCAAACTGTTCCCAGAACATTAATACATACAAATAGTCCTAAAATAGTTCAAAAATAGTCCTCAAAATAGGTGTAGTACATGAGACCACATCCCCTAATCAATCAGCCCACAAGTTCCTATTTCGAGCACAATTACGATATCACACAAGAACTTACATTCGCGGACTGTAAAAATGGTGCAGCATCCTTTATACATCATTATACAACCAATACTCATTTATAACAGTAGTCTCCCTTCATAATCAATCCAACAAAAAAGAGAAAAGCATCCAAATAAACAAGAAAAATGTACAACAATTTTTGGAACACATGCTGTCCAACAATTTCGGCATAGACATAACCAATGTAGTCTCTTGTTTTGCATAAGAAAATCATACTAAACACACAAATATAATCACTTACCTTTACCTTCAAGGTTGAGGGCCTCCTGAAGAACCCTAAACGCTCCTTTTGGCTGCTTTACAAAGTTAAGAAGTGTAGAGAGAAAGCCTTAAGAAAATCTGATTTTTTTGTTCAAGTTGAATGACTTGAGTGAGCTAATTTTAAGCCACTTTTAAAGGAGCACTTGGCCGACTTAACTTTCTCATTTTAAGCCTTATTTTATTAAGAAATCAAAGTACCATTTTGTCCCTTTCACTTGGGCCTTATTGGGCTCAAATTGGTTGGGCCTTTGCTGCCTATTTTGTTTCCTTTATCTTAGTTAGTTTTGGCCCAACTCACCAAGTGAGTTTTATTGTACTTGGTTCCTTTCTCTATTATTCATCTTGGGCTGAAAATAAAGTCTTCTTATGATGCTAAAACACGGGCTAAAGTTACACCCTTAACATGGACTTTATTCATAATCGAACTTGGAAAAATTCGACGTCGGGCCTCATCTCTGGTTAGTTAGAAAATTTAAGCTAAGTAAGTAGGTAACTCACCTGCTAGCTTCTTAAGTCCTACAAGGACCTCAATTATCTCACTTTGCTTAGGGTCGTGATCTCCTCAGTTTGACCCAAAACATGTATACACTCGACCCTCTTAATCGTTAGACACACATATCGCCCTACAACATGAGATTCAAGCACTTTTAAAAATAGACGCTAATTTGAAAAGCCATGTCATGTTTCATTTTTATAGTACTAGTATTGTAAGATATGGGGTGTTACACATATATTATTTAAAAATAACATAAAATGTGTTACTAGCTGTAATAATTAACAAATTAAAAATTTAAAATGTATGTATAAAAATTTTATCAATACTATATAAATCGAGATTAAAAAATAATATGAATTGGGCCCATATTGGCACAGACTCTTGTGTCTAGTATACACACACACACACACACACACACACACACACACATATATATATATATATATTATAATTATTTCCTTCTTTTAATTAAAAAAATTACTTGTAAGTTGTAACGATTAATTATTCTAGATTTCTCATATCTATGAAATAAGTAGTACTCCATTAGGTATTCGAGCTTTTTATCTCAAGGTTATAGTCTTTCCTCTAGTTGTCTTCCATTTTTTAATTTATTGATATAGAGTAGGACTGCTTATCAGGCGAATCAAGTGGATAATTTTACTTAATAATTTGATTTATTGGATATCAACTTTTTTTTTGCTAATTTGCTAACCGACTTGTAAGATATCAATTGGTTCAGTAACAGATTAACAATCATCGAATGGTTATTAGGTGATGTATTAGTTAAACTCTAATTGTTAAAAATTAAGTAGCGAAAGCAACTAATAGGATCAAACTTCTTACAAAATCAAGATGTAACATGACTAGTATCATAGTAAGAACAGAATTTCAGAAGAAATTATGAACCTTTCTGTAACAACCTGGCCCAACACAATAAAGTATTTTCTGCTCTTGGACCTAGCCCATCATGGATTTTTCCCTTTGGGCTCACTCCAGAAGGCGCCTCACAGTATATAGGCCACTCCATTACTTTATATACCCAACATCTCTCCTGTCTTTTGCCGATGTGGAACATCTCCTCTCAAGATGGGTTGTTGTATACACCCCCTCGATGGACTCAGCGTCCTCGCTGAGTTTTTCCCTACCACATGGGATTTGCCTAGACTCAGTACTGAGGTTTGCCCCGCCTCATTGGGATTTGCCTAAACTCAGTTGAACTCTAGCCCCACATCAACAAGGCTGATACAAGAGTGACTTTGATACAATCTGTAACGACCTGACCCAACACTATGAAGTATTGTCCGCTCTTAGGCCTAGCCCATCACGAATTTGTCCCTTTGGTCTCACCCTAAAAGGCGCCTCACAGTAAATAGACCAATCCTTTACTTTATATACCCAGCATCTCTCCTGTGTTTTGCTGTTGTGGGTCATCTCCTCTCAAGATGGGTTGTTGCATACAATGTAACACCCTAATTTTTTTTAAGCTGAGACTGATCCATCCTTCGTATGATATAGGATTTTAGTTAATGATTCTTAATTAAGTATAAGTGTTAAATTCAATTTCTTAATGTGGGATAAAATTGGAGATGATCTAAGGTTACATAAACCCTTTAATACGAAGTTCAGCTAAAAACTTTCTAAGGGTTTGAGTTCTAACATAAGATTTTATAAACATTAGATGGACCAGCGACTTTTAGGTTGTATATACATGCTAGGGTAAATTCCTAAGTACTTGAAGTATATTACATGTGATTTAGAGTCATAAGGAATATTTTACATCAAGCCAAGTCTAAAGAATTTCTAACAACTGAGTTTTCTATGAGCCGATAGAAGGATCTATTTTAAATAACTATATCTCCTAAAGTATAATAAGTTAGGTGACCAATAATTTATTAAATTGAAGATAATTGAATTAGCTTTCCAACTCATCCAATTTTGCCTTAATAAGAGTTTGGAGTAGAAAGTTATGACCATTTTAGTGAGGGAGTGCAGAGCTGTCTGAAGGTCCGCACCTAGAGCGTGTTGCAGACCCTTACTGAATAAGCTATGACATTTGTTTTCTATTTCTTTTGAGGGTAATTTTATCCTAAAACCTTTGGGGTCTATTTAAAGTCCTAAAATGCATAAAACGTCAATTTTCATAATTAAAAATCCTCTCATTCATTTCTAAACATTAACACTCAAGAATCATCAAGAAAGTCATCAAGTTAGGATTAGCTTCCAAGATTCCTTCTCAAGGTAAGTTATTCTTCATGAATTTCAAGCCACCCAACCTATATTTCTTTATCTATTCATGAATCTCTCATGAAATCTTAAATGATAACCTAGGGTTTCAAGAAGACGAATTCAAGAATCTCAAGAAAGGATTTCTTGATTTTACTTTTCAAGGATTAGGGTTCTTCATCAAGAAATCCTAAGAATCTAAGTCAAGAATTCAAGAATCAAAGACAGTTCCTCCAACCAAGGTCCTTCCAAGTTCTTTCACTTAAAGAAAGTACCAAGATTGATGATTTTCTCCAAAAGAGCGAGTATTCATCAAACTTCGATTGGTAATATCAACTTTTTAGTTATGTAAGGCTACTCATAGCGTTGGATTGAGTTCATCCACGCAGCCCACATGTTAGTTCTCCATAATTGGGTTCAAGTAGAGTATTACCCTAAGTCTTGAATTATAAATGAGTTAATTCCTCTTCCATTGACTTAAATATATTCATGTACTAAGATTGTTATTATTCTTATATTTTATATGGTTGGAATTTTTGATCGTGGATACTTTCCGATGAACCATAATAGGTTGATGATCATGACTTTCCTGTATATTCTTTGATATTGGGATTTACAATTTTTCATGCATTAAACAAGTATTTCGAATAAAAGTTTTGCATGTTCTAGTTAAGATGATGAATTTTCTATGCATTGATGAAAGAGTAATTTAAACTAACATTATATATGTATTTTATTGAGTCCAAAGAGTATATTTTAAGGAACACATTTTGATGAGATAATCCGTGATTTAATGAGATTTGAAGAAAAGCATGACATTTACTAAAATTTTCTACTAAATTGGGGTCTTAAGTTGAGATACTACTTTTAATTGTTAAATTAGTTAAGCCATGAAGTTACTACGAAAATCTACGATGTTCAAAATCTTGCTTTAAACTCAAGTAAAGGATTAGTATAAGTCTTTTATGAATAGTGAAGTTTGAAGCCTATGATTTTAGATAATTTTGAGAAAAGTTAAAAGAAAGTTAAGTTGGACCAAGTCCTAAAGAGAATAAAGTAATACTTTGAGCAGAATATTCTTTTAAGTATGAGCATATAATTAATAATTTTGGGAGTAGAGAGTAATAATAATAACTTGAACTCATAAACTATGTAGCCATCGTAGGATAGGATTGTACCAAGTTACAACCTCACTTGCCACTGAGATGGTCTAGTTTTGGGATGGATCCACTCCCCTAGTTTTCGTTCCTTATACAGGCAAAGTATGGGACAACTATGATAGTGTGGAAAATACTTTGTATAATCATGAAGCTCATAGTGATGGTTGTCGGTTAGAGAAGCTTCCCAAGAAGTACAGTTTATATGTTACACACTGAGATTTATTATTTCTTTATTAAAATATTTCTTTTTATTATGTTGCATATTTAATTGAGTTGAGTTATTTGCAGAGCTAAGCATTTGAGTATAGTATTTTTATATATTTAGTTGTGCTGATTAATGCATTAAAGACAATAATACTTTTATATTAAGTTACACTTTTAAACAAGTTCAAAACATATGTTTTACTTTCATGACATACTTTTTTCAATTAAGCTATCTCAAAGTTTAATTTTAAAGTGAGTATCCTATTCTTAATACTTTTTGGCTATCTTATATACCGTACATTTCATGTACTGATGCCACTTGGCCGTATCGTTTCATGATGCAGGTACAGGTTTTAGAGATCCTCAGCAAGCACTTCGTTGAAGATCTATTCAGTCGCATATAGTGGTAAGATCTCCTTACTTTTGGAGGAACCCTTTTATTTTAGCTTATTCCTTGTATTATTATTTTGAGGTAGCCTTGAACATGTCTTGGCACCTTCTTATGAGTTGATAGAGGCTTCATAGATTGAGTTAGATAGAGAATAGTAAAGTCTGTCTTACTTTCAAAGTCAATTTTGAAGAACTATTATTATTTAATTCAGGTGAAACATTGAGTTATTTTAATAAAAGATATAAACCCAAAAAAGTGCCCGAAAATATGTCTTAGAATGCCCAGATATTTATATTTTAGATATCTCAAAATTCAGATGCGATATTACAAATTTGACTTCATATTCTTGTTCAGGGGGTCAAAATTAGGGGGAAAAGGGTTTAACCCCGATTTAAGAGCAAATGATTAGCAATTCCATTTTTCGTAATTTTTCTTATCCTGAATCAATGCGCGACAATGCCGTGATGCGCAGCTGTCGCAAACATGTGTTAATGTTGCCTCCGCGATAGGTCCACGACGCGGACTAGACACGAGCCTATGTATTTTGTTGCTAGTGATGTTCTATCTCTGTATAAATCTTTTGGGTCTTGGGTCTAAGTGTTCCCAAACGTGTTTTTACCAATACGTAGTCATATTTCACCCCCATATCATCCTAAGCATTCCCCAATATCCTATCAAACACTTAGCCATATTTTCACTCCCAAATTAAAGTCTCAAAACCATCATCTGGAATTAAGGATTTCCTTCAAGCTTTAAGCCTCCATTTTCAATCGTCATCAAGAGCTTCCTCAAAGCTAAGGTATGTAAGTTTTATCCATTGGGTTCTTCCACCTATGGTTCCTAATATCCTTTTACTCAATTTGCATGATTTAAAGTTGATTTTACAAATGGGCTTATTGGTATAACATGTCTATAACTATGTTAAAGCTATGTAAAATTGTGACTTTTTTGCTATGTTTTTGAGCTACAAATCTTGGATCTATTGTAAGCTTTGATGAAGGTTTTTGATGTATATTGCTTGAGGGTGTTGCAAGGTGTTGAGTAATGGTTTACAATGAATTTTCTTGCATGATTTCATCTCTAGATTTCATTTTTTTATACTAGCATTACACACTCTCTAAGTGTTTGATAAAATATCTGGATGTGGTTTCTTGAGGAATTGAAGGTCCAAAGCATGAGATATGATATATTTGATGTTATGCTGATGAAATGAGCTTATGCATATAATATAATCTAAATAAAGTGTTGTATTAGACCATGCCCGGTCCGGAGGGACTAAGAACCCGAATAACCTAGTTGAGGGGTTAGTATCTCAAACACTAGGGTGGTAGGTGAGATTGCCACTAACCTAGATGAGGAGTTCGTACCTCACACACCAGGGTGATAGATGCAATTATCACTAACCTAGATAAGGGGTTTGTACCTCACACACCAAGGTGATGGGTGATATCATCACTAACTGTCACGACCCAACCCAGGGGCCATGACTAGTGCCGATTAGGCACCTAGACTACATTACACCATAAAACCACATTTTTTTTTTAAGAAATCTACTGAAATTTCGGCAGAGTTTCCTTTGTTTTATTGACTAACCACACCTGCACGAAAACTCAGCAGCGACCCAGACAACAA
>JAPFFP010044806.1:0-12104 GCA_026153255.1 Solanum medicagineum | reverse complement strand
TATATTTTCTTGTGTAAATATGTAGGCGCCAAAATGGCTCGTCATATTCCCTGCAAGCTTTTCGTTTTATTACTTTAGAAACAGGAACAATTTTTTTAGGTTAAAAAAATTTATATTTTGGACAAAGTTTGTTGAGTTTGAAAAGGGACAAAATTTTTGAGGACTCATTTTTAAAAGGTCCTCAAAAATTCGACCAAGATTGCACTCAAATGCTAGATTTGCAAGACACCAACTGAGTTTGTGCATATTCTAATTCTCATATGTTATTTTCTATTCAATAGGTGTCTTTCACTTTGTTTATTGTATATTTTGTTTTTGGAAAAAAAAAGAAGAAGAAATTTTTGATATTAATGTGAATAGTTTGCCTTTAGTGTGATTCAATGTTTGTTTTTTATTGTTTTTGTTATTTTTCTTTCAAAAAATATATATACATTTTTAAAAAAAGAATTATACATTTTATATCATATCTTCACGAACTACGCGTACCTAATTCTCATCTCTATGCGATATGTAGGTAACTCTTTTTGGGTTAGGTGCATCTTTTTAATTTTTCCAAAAAAAAAAAGAAGAGAGAACTCAAACTGTGTGCATATTTTAGGTAATATCTTCATGAACTACGCATACCCGATTCTCATTTATTTGAGACATGTAGGCAACTCTTTTTGGTTCGGTATTCATTTTAAGGAAAAAAAAAGAAAATGTCAAAAAAATAATTTTGTGCACATATTTTTAAAAGTTATATCTTTGATTAAATTGGGGCCATTACAGTTAGAAACATATAAATATTTGACAAAATGAAAATGATTGATTTGGAGTAAACCTATAGATTTTTTTGGTACCTCTCATTATATTTTTGTGATGCTTGAAAATTCTCTTGCATGCATTCAAGGTAAGAATAAAACCAATTTTATAGTTTGAAGTGCATTGTATGGTGAACATTAGATTAAAATTCATTTGCATCGCATTGTTGATCTAGAACTTGACCTGAATGTTTGTTGAGGCGAAATTCTAAGTAATATTTGATTTGAGAAATGATCGTAGGCCTTCTTTGACCTATTTGTGCCTTTTAAAGTCTAC
Organism: Solanum medicagineum; assembly: GCA_026153255.1. Classification (NCBI taxonomy): domain Eukaryota; kingdom Viridiplantae; phylum Streptophyta; class Magnoliopsida; order Solanales; family Solanaceae; genus Solanum; species Solanum medicagineum. The sequence continues at coordinate 11,027 of JAPFFP010044806.1, read as the reverse complement.
CAAATGACATCATTAATCCTTAGTTTTTCCCATCTTGAGCCTGAAATCATTTTCTTTGGATAGCCACATTTTAGCCATTGGTCTTCTTAGTGCTTACATGCACTATCCCTCTCTTGGCCCATCCTTCTTGAGCGTACAAAAAATGTGCTATTTATTAGAGAATATTCACGCTTGAAATTGCCAAAGATAAAGATGCTAAGTTTCAAAGTTCAAAAAACAAAAAGCAAAAAAAATAATAATAATAAATAAAATATGAACTCAAAAAAAAAAGTTGAAAAAAAATTATTTCTCTTACAAGGTCATTGAAATGGAACAAGAAAATGTTTTTTAAAAAAATTCAGAATTAGAAGAAAGGAATACAAAATGACGCATCGAGCCCTTATCAATTGTTAAAAGCATGAATTTAGTGTGGCGCCCAAGAAAGGATTTAGTCACTTTATCCCAGAGAAATATCCTACCTATCTTAGGCCTACATTACAAGCCAGTTACAAGTCCTACATGATCTCATTCTAAATGTTCTCACATAAGTGAAGACTTACATGAAGTTCAAGTATATGGTATGCATGTGTTGAACATCCTTTTGAGCGTGAGCTTATTTCGCATGCTGTCCTTAGATTAAATATTTTTTGCATGTGTGAGAAAGGACTTTCTTTATGGTGAGGGCACTTGACACGTGAGGATTGGTGTAATTCAAAATCCTTGTTTGAAATAAGATGAACAAATCATGTTGATACTTAATTAGGTTTGAGGTACCACTTGAATCTATAGGAATTATTTCGAATTCAATTTTAGTTGAAAAAAGAAAATTTTTTATGCATTTCTAACTGTTGGTATCAATTGTGATCAAGATTTAACTGTTTCCTTTACATTCTTTATTCTTTAAATTAAAAGAAAAAAGAGAAGCAAGCAACATTTTCTATAATAATACCTTTCAAAGAGATTTCAGATTTTTTTTCTTTTTCTTCCTTATTTTGATATAAGTGTGGGATGTTTGTCTTACTTCATTAAATCATTCTTGAAAAAAAAAAGAAGAAATTTTTATGCATTCCTTACCGCTGATGTCATACTAACAAGATTTCACTATTTTCTTTACATTTTTTATTTTTGAAAAAAAACAAAATTAATAAAGAAAATTAAAAAATGAGAAACAGAAGAAGAGAAACACAAGAATCATTTGGGTTCGGTGATGTATCTGATGGGACTTTAAAACTGGGGTGAAATCTTGAAAAATGGCAAAATGCACAAGAAAGGTGTCATTCCAACAAGGAAGATTGGAGATCATGCCAACACATGCAACTGCGGCAGAATTTTTGAGAAAAATCTCAAAAATATCATAATAATGTGAGATTCTATGATCAATAGTTCAAGATTTGTCGAGAAACCTAACTGTGACAGAATTTTTGAGGAAATATTCAAAAATTCTATTTAATACTGTGAGATTGATAATCAACTTCAAATAGTCTCCATCATAGCTAGAAGTACAAAATCGACTCTAAGATCTCCAGCATCGCTAGAAGAAAGCACTGTCATCCTACAAATGAGGGGACATCATTCTCATATTGCATTACCACAGGTACTAATGCTCGTTCATATTTTATTTATTAATTTTTTTATTGTATTCATTTTACATGACACCATCGAGGGTGGTAGTGTCATTTGCATTCATTCATATTGCATTACTGATGGCGGTAATGCTTATTCATATCTCATCCATTCATTGTTTGTTATCATTTATTTCACATCATTATCGGGCCATCCACCATGTAACAGTTGGACTACCATTTCATTTTCCAGTTGCCCCTAGAGGACCATTTCATTTCCCAGTCGCCCCCAGAGGGGGCATTTTATTTTTCATTTGCCCCCAGAGGGTCATTTCATTTTCCAGTGGCTCCCAAAGGGCCATTTCATTTTCCAGTGACTCCCAAAGGGCCATTTCATTTCCTAGTCCCCCCCTCCCCCCCAGAGGGCCATTTATTTCCCAGTTGTCCCCGGAAGGCCATTTCATTTTCGAGTCGCCCCAGAGGGCCATTTCATTTCCCAGTTGCCCCTAGAGGGCCATTCATTTCCCAGTCGCCCCCAGAGGGCCATTTCATTTTCAAGTTGCCCCCAGAGGGCCATTTCATTTCCAGTCGCCCCTAGAGGGCTAATTCATTTTTGAGTCGCCCCCAGAGGGCCATTTCATTTTCCAGCCACTCCGGAGGGCCATCTTATTTTCCAGTTTCTCCCAAAGGGCCATTTTATTTTCCAATTGCCCCAAGAGGACCATTTTATTTTCCAGTTGCCCCTAGAGGGCTATTTTATTTTTCCAATTGCCCCCAGAGGGCCATTCTATCTTTCACTTGCCCCGAAGGGCCATTTTATCTTCCAGTTGCCCCAGAGGGCCATTACATATTTCATTGCCGAGAGAGCCATTGCATATTTCATTGTCGAGAGGGCTATTCATATTTTATTGCCGACAGGGCCATTGTATATTTCATTGCTGAGAGAGTCATTGCATATTTCATTGCCGGGAGGACCATCCATTCATTTTCATTGTCGAGAGGGCCATTTATTCATTTTCATTACCGAGAGGGCCATTGCATATTTCATTGCCGAGAGGGCCATTGTATATTCATTGTCGAGAGGACCATTGCATATTTCATTGTCGAGAGGGCCATTCATTACTCATTGCCGAGAGGGTCATTCATACTTCATTCAATGAATCATTTATTTGTCTTACCAATAAACATGCATTTTATCCTATAGGGATCATTTTACATTCATCCTATCGATAGGCATACATTGACTTTGCTTTCAAGGATCATCTCCATTCCTCTTATCAATGGACATGCATTTTCATTCTATATTGATCTTTTTTTTTTCGTCTTACTGATGGTGGTACATTCATATCCTACCGATGGATCATTCTTCATTGTCCTACCGATGGACATGCATTCATTCCCTATCAATGGATCTTATTTTTCTTTTCAAATAACTCTCACCTTGCTTTAGAAATCAGATGAAGATCGTCGACATGCACTGAAAGAGGATGATAAAAGTATTGAAAGTGATGCTACTTTTCTTTAAATTTGTCTCTATTTTTTTCATAATCTTTTTGAGAACATCCAAGAGTATGCATTCTCATGTTAAATCACAGGTACAAATCAGGTCAACAAAGTTGCAACAATGTAAATCTCTTGAATTTAGGAGCAACTTCCACTGCAGTTCACACACTCCTATTAAAGGTCACATGTTTGGCCAAAATTGGGTCTGTCAAGTTTCTTTGTCTACGATCTCTTTCATCGATCAAATCCAAAGAAAGGGACAACTGTTGACACCCAATTTTGGCCCAATATTTCTAAAAATTCACACTTTTTTATGTTGAATTTTTAATAGTTTAAAATACATTTTTGGATGATTTTAGATTAATTTTCATAATTATTCTTATTTTATTTTAGATGTTAGAATTTAAGTCAATTTGTGGTTCAGTCAAATCCACAATCCAATTTCATTTCAATTCATTTTGGATACCCATTTTTAATTCGGATCCTACCCATTTCATTGAAGAATCAATCTCAACTGTTCAATCCTACGGTTGAGATCAGACCATTATTTCTTTTCATATTTATTTCCCAAACTCCCCAAACCCTAAAGGGAAGGCTGACACTCTTTCAAACCAAAGGGGCAGTCGTCACTCTTGTTCTCTTATCTCCATTTCCTTCCTCTCTTTCGCAGCCCCAACAAGCACGAGATCCACTGCCGTAGCAGCCCTCAAATCATCCCCATTTTCTCACTGAAAACTAGCTAAAACCAAGCCCCCTAAACAACCTATTTCCCCATAAAAATGACCAAAACGCAGCACCCAGATCCCCCAAAACAATCCCCAAATGCAACTCCACATCCATCATCTTCCTCTGCCTAACAACTAACCCCAATTAAAACCAGCAACAAAACACGCTGAAAAATCAGCACAAAACAACCCCTTTTGTCTGCGTCGAAACCCTCTCGCCGTCACTTCTTTTCCAATAACCATTGATCCCCATAACACCAGCACCTCCATGCCAAAACGCAGTCAACAAAACCACCCAACAAACACCCAAAATCAGTCCCTAAAAACCCACCTGAAAACACTATGAAAACGCAACCAAAAAACTCCCAAACACCACTCAAAAGCGCCACCCAAAATCACCTTCAACGCACCGAATCAACAACCAAACAACAGCAAAACCCCCGATCGAAAAAATCAGTACCTAAACTCGGCATGAAACAGCCCAAAAGCCCCAAATTGCGCTAGAAAAATCCATCCTCCAATCACCAAAATCAGCCATCAAACAACACTAGAGCCACCATAAAAATGGTAATGAGCAATTTCAAATAGCCATTGCGTCTCTTCCCTCACCACAAATAGCAGCTTCGACTACAAGCTTCTCTTTCGGTAAACTCAACACTATATTGTTCACTCTAACTTTTCCTTTGCTTCTAATCTAGAATACTAGTTGAATTTTTATCATCTTTTGATCTATTTTGGTTTATCTTTAGTTATTGTCCGTAACTTTGTTTGTGCCTGCTTTGGATTATAGTTTGTCTGCAAATTACTTCTTATTGTTATAAAGAATAAAAAGTAGTGAAACTTGACTATACACAGTTGCTATTTAATTTGACTATTACATGGGGATTCCTTTAGTTAATGATTGATTTTCTCTAACCATTTTATTTGGGTTATGTTTTTTTAAGTTATCTTTATTGTTTGTTTGTTTTGTTTTATTTTTGTTAGTTTTGCATCTACTGTGGTATATTTTAATTATTTTTAAAGAAAATTATTTTGTGCTATCTTGAATTATGTTATTTCATACTATTTTGCTTTATCTATTGAATCATTGTTACACTATTCTCTAATGTGTGTTGTTTATTATTTTGCAATTGTTTGCGTTGAGATGTTTCGATTTTCAATGGTCACAGTCAATTTATTTTGTTTATTGTTTAGACTACTTTTCTAGCATTTTTCATTGTTATCTGAAGTATTATTGATTTTTTTTAACTTCTCTGTTCCTTTATCTTTTAAGTTATGCCATTATTTTGTTAAGGTACATAAATTACAAATATTTTTCTTTTGACACACATTGATTAGATCTTTTGTTTTTACGTAAATAACATTATTTGTCAAAATTGACCGATGAAAAATCTACCTCTCGGATTTCGAGGCCTCCCCATTCAAAAAGACGGAGAAATTTAATTTAGACTAATGTTTATTATATTTTAAAATTCAGAGATTAGTTTAAGTTCATAACTTGCTTAACTTGGCCATTGAAAAATCTATCCGTCGGATTTCGAGGCCCCCCATTTAAAAAAAGATGGAAAAACATAATTTAGGTTATATTTGTCACGTGTCAAATTAAAAATTTTAGTTGTAAATTATTCGAAATTAAGTAGTTCATAATTGAATTAATTGTTTTGCTTAGCTAATTTTAAAAGAAGCTCATTAATTGATACATTTTAATTTGTCGGGTATTTTAAATTAAATTCCCGCATTTTCTTGGCCCCGCATATTTCTTCGACCTCGCATGTTCCCCCTTTTTTCTTACTCTAATTTTTCTTTTTCACTTTAGCTTTTTCTTTTTCTCTTTTTGACTTTCTTTTTCTTTAAATGGAACCCACGTATTCATATATTATTTGTCAAAATTGGCTGATGAAGAAATTATCGTGAATTTCCAAGGTCTTTCGTGTATATAAGACGGATGCTATCTCTAATTATCATTCTTACTTTTTTTATTTATTCATTATTGTGTATATTATTGATGTGTGTCGAATTTAAGACATCCCTCATGCCATTATTCATTTTATTGTTTGTGTATATCTTGTGATTATTATACTTATGTTGTATTATGTATCTCCTCCTCAAATTGAAAAAAATGAGTTTAGTCGGGACCCACAGTTGTGGATTCTGAAGGGTGCTAATACCTTCCCTTCGGAATAACTTGAACCCTTACCTAGAATTTTGGTTCGCAGACTATTGTTTATAAATAATTAATTGGTTTGCTAATTATCCTTAAAATTAGGTGGCGACTTCCAAATCAAATAATTTTTCTAAAATCAAACAACATTTCTTTTAAATCCTTTTATTTATTATTTTTTACGAGTTGCCGCGACGTTGCGCCTTCGGGATGTCAAAACTAATGTATACTTTATCCTACATGATCTAACCATGTAGGGACTAGAGATTACCTTCATCCACCATTCGATGACTAAATCGGATTAAGGCATTTGTTGTGGTGAGTCTTATCTTCCAAGGACAAACCACTATTCCTCTACCTATATTGCTTTTGTTTATGTTATTTACTTTGAGCGTGAGCCCGGGACATATATTGGTCCCCATCCTATCTTATGACTAAAGGCATCGTTGGACTCTTGTAGACTCTTTACGGATGTATGTTATGTGTTGTATTCGAAGATTATGATTATGACTACCTATTGGATATGGTTATTATGGATTGATTATGAGTATTATGCTATGGATTCATGTTATCATGTGAAAGATCCTAAGTCCCGTTTTGCCCCCATAGAGTGAGTCATACTTACCCACCTCTTACAACTTGTTTGGATGGTAGTTTGTCATGGTTTCATAATGTATAGTACTGTATGGTATGGTATCATACAGTACAATATCATACAATGTTTGGATAGATTGTATTAATTCCTATTGTTAAATGATAATTTTTTGTTTGATTTGACTTTATGATACTGTATTGTAACTTGTAAATTTACAAAAATATCCATAATTATTATAAATATTAAATTTATTAATATTTTTTAAATAATTTTTTAAAAGTGAATACATAAAACCGAGTAGGAAAATTTACAAGCTAATATATCTCCAATCTATACAAACAACACAAGAAAATAAAAAAGTAAGAACTTTTAAAAAAATGGACAGAAAAATAGACCAAAACGTGAAAGAAAAGACAGAAGGCGAAAAAGAAGTTTCAAAAGTTGATGCGGAGGAAAATAAGTAATACAAAAACAATACACATATTAGGGTAAAGTTTAATTAAAAAAATAAAGGATAAATTTGAATTATTTCAATTTAAATAAGGGTATAATTGGAAAAAAAATAAGAGAACCATGGAATACCACCAAATTGGTGGTTTCAAAAAGTGGGGATTTTCATGGTTACAGAACCTTGAAACAAAACCATACCATACCATATAATTAATGAAACAATCAAAACAAACATCGTTCTCTTAATAACAATACTATACCATACCATGGAAAAAACCACCATCCGAACAAGCTATTAATCTTTATATGCTAAGTGTTATGTGAATTCATGTTAATCTTTATCCTTATGATATCCCCATCGCGTGAGTGCTACTTTTCCGCCTCTGAGAACTATATGTTTACTATTTCATATGCGCTTCCGAACCGATGATGTGTGAATGGATGCTATGAGGCTTGTTTAGGGGACTCTCAGGTTCCTATTCATCATGTCACTCTTAGATCCTAGGTCTAGATCATGACAGTAAGGGCAATGTACGAAGGGTGTTTATGATTCTAAAATGAAACTACAAACCGTAGAACGAGTTTTTGGTTTGATTTCTTGAGTTGGTGGAAAACTAGACTTGTGAATTTGGGACTACGAACAAACAAGAGGACTCACAGTCCCGTCTATGAGCCATAGCTTGATATGGTACATGAGGTCCTGAGTTTGGAAAATTCCTAAGTGTTGGGGTATTCTACAAACAGTGTCAATGATCCGTACACTTATAGATTGGTCTTGTGGATGGAGCTTCAAAGACCAAGTTTCGGACGAAACCCCAAGTATGGTTTGTAGATCGTTTTGTGACCTGTAATTAGGTTCCTTGTCTAAAATTCAATAATTTTAATGAAGGACATTTTTGTCCTTTTCTCATGATCTAAGCTTGAAACTACTTCATTTTGGGACTCTTTTCCCTTCTATGTCAGATCCTAAGCCCTTATTCTCACCATTTCAAATTCTCTTAAAAAATTTTGAAGGTAAAATCACTCTCAAGATAATGCAAGGACTAGGGTTCAAAGGGTCTTCTTCGAGTTCTTTAAGCCTTTGCTTAAGATCTTCATCAAGTATGTAAGCTTGATTTATGGGTTCCTTTCACCCACAAAGACCAATCATGATTATTTTTACCCTTTTTTTAAGTTCTTGAAAGTTTATGAATTCCATGAGCATGATTTTAAATGAAGTTTTAATGATGTATTTTCATGTATTTTGACTCTAATGCTACCATGTGACATTGTTCTGTGAATTCCAATTATTATCAAGCTGAACGCTATGATTTCACTATTGAAGGTTTTCAATAATAATGTGAGATGTTTAAACATGATTTTAACTTGATGAATTTTATCATGATCTTGTATTATATTCTTAAAGCATGTGCTTTTAATGTCATTAACTAAGTCCACTAACTTTAGGATGATTACTACATTATGTCAATGATAAGGGCCTAAAGTAAGTTTGAAAGTTATGAATATTGTCAAAGATGTAAGCATGTTGCAAAGCCCTTAATGATGTTTAAGTTGGACCCTCAATGTGAAAGATAAATTCTCACTTTAGTGGCTTCCAAGTTCATGAGCTACTCCTATACATTGCTACTTATAATTATAAGTTATGATTGTATGACTATGCTAGTATGTTTAAAGTATTATGTGGGATTGACTTAGCACCAAATGAGGGACTAAGGTGGAGTTAGGTAAGGGAACCTTAGAAACAACCTCTTGTCTCATTAACTATGTGCCTCCGTAGGAGCCCTTGTAGGCTAAGGCTAATGGATCTACAATAGCAAAGTTAAACTAAGATATGCACATAAGTTGATGGAATCCCACTCGACAAGTGGGCTCCCAGTGTTAACGTAGGAGGTGATGTTGGACTTTATGTATTGGCTCACATGGTCTTATACATCTATTATTATATTCTCCCACAAAGTTACGAATTTGAGGTTTATGTTGCTTTAAACTTGCTTCACACATTGCATAGATCTTTATTTCATATTGAGCTTTATTCCTTAGCTATGATATTGCATGTTTTGAATGATGATGTTACAATTTCATGGATGATGGCATTACAATTTCATGTTTGCATTGCATATCACATACTTAGTACATTCAAATGTATTAACTCATATTTTTCTTACATGATGTCATTAGAGACCGATGCTCCTCCTCCTCCACGAGTACATGGTTAGTTTTGCCTTTCCAGAGTAATAGTTGATTGGTGAGGCCTTTAAATTCGAGGATTACACATCTTTCTTCATGCTTTGTATCTTTAAAACATTTACGTAGTTTGAGTTGTTTACAAAGACTTTTACTTTTTATCTTGTTTCCATGAATCTTGTATTTAAGGGGAGCTTTGGGTATGTCTTAGCCCCCACTAAGTCTTTCTGTAGAATGGTATGTTTAGACGTTATGCTTTGAGTTCACTTCTTTCTATATTTCAAATGACTAAATGTTTACCTTAGTCCCATTCCTCACTTTTAATTCTGCTGAATGTTAATTAATTACCTATGAATGCTTGATGAATGATAAGAGCCTTGGTTAAGGGCTCTCCAGGCCACTCATTAGTCATGTTATGATTTGGTCCTAGGTGGGTCGTGACAAACTTAATAGTAGAGCACGAGGTTTAAAATGTTCCCCAAATGTCCAACATACCATGTCAAATAGAGTCTCATTCATGGTTGTGAAGCATGCCACAATCATGAATGAGAGTCTATGAGACGTTTAGGAAACTTTTCCTTCTTCAAGCTTTACGTTGTGCCTCTTAGAGTTGTCTAAGGTTCTTCCATAACTAACAATATTTTCTTTGTTATTTCTAGATCATGCCATTGAGAAAAGCTCTTTTATAAAAGGGGAGTGAATGAATACTAAGCCCATCTCATGCCTCAAGAGGAGGGAGTGACATATAGGGAGTTCTGAGCCACTTTTACAATATTGGCCCAAGTCTTGGCCAACCAAGCTAATCGGGAGGTTGCTCTTCCTCCCCAAGCACCTATACTGGTGAAAAGGGTCCAAGATTTTATGAGAATGAACCCACTAGAGTACCATGGTTCTAAACTTGATGAAGACCCAATAGAATTCATTGATATGGCATATAAGATCATGGCCTTCATGGGGTGCAGTTGGAAGAAAAGGTCGATCTAGTGTCCTATCAACTTAAAGGTGTGGAAAAGGTTTGGTATGATCAATGGGTCGATGAAAGAGGTGAAGTAGGAGGCCAAGTAGCTAGAATGGGAAGAGTTCAAAGGTGTATCTTGGATCAGTTCTTCCCGTTGATGCTAAGGGAAGCGAAGGTGTAAGAGTTTATAAAGATATGAGTATGAGTGAATACTCCCTCAAATTCATAGAGCTCTCCAAATATGCACCATTTATGGTGGCGGGCCTGCGGGCTAGAATGAATAAATTTATCTTTATGGTATCAAAATTTGTATCCAAAGAGTACAAAACCTCAATGCTTGTAAATGAGATGTAGATTTCCCATATAATGACCTACACGAAGAAAATTAAACAGGAGAAATTGAGAAAGAAAGATAGAGAGTCAAGAGGGATCGTATGGATGGTGGTGAATTCTCCCACCAAAAAGGCGATGGCCACGATAAGTTCCAAGGTGGCCAAAAGCAAATGAGCCAAGGGTCAACCAATATCCCTCCTACTCCTTTCAACAAGGCTTGGACCATTTCCAAGCCATAAGGTGAGTAGGGTGCACAAGCATCTCCCAATTATGCTAAGTGTGGAAAACCCCACAAGGAGGAGTGTCTATCCAGCTGCAATGCATGTTTTATATGTGCCAATCCAGGACACCATGCCAAGGAATGTATAAGCAGAGGTGTTAGGCTCCAAGTACAAGGTTGACGAGCTCAAAGTGCTCTAAGGGCCAATAGGGTCTTTGCTTTACATGTCCATCAAGAGGTGGAAGAGACTTCGGACGTGGTTATTGGTATATTGAAAGTTTATGATGTTGATGTATATGCATTATTAGATCTGAGAGCCAATTTGTACTTTGCAACTCCATTTCTTGCAAAATAGAT
>JAPFFP010044805.1:0-12104 GCA_026153255.1 Solanum medicagineum | reverse complement strand
CCCATTGACCTAGAGCCAGGCACTAAGCCCATCTCTATTCCTCCATATAGAATGGCTCCAGCTGAATTGAAAGAATTCAAGGAACAACTCCAAGACCTGTTAAGTAAAGGATTTATTCGCCCTAGTGTGTCACCTTGGGGTGCCCCAGTCTTGCTTGTGAAAACAAAAGACGGGTCTACGAGGATGTGTATAGATTACAGACAGTTAAATAAGGTAACTATCAAGAATAAGTACCCTCTTCCCCATATTGATGACTTATTTGACCAGCTTCAGGGGGCGGCTATGTTTTCTAAGATTGACTTGAGATCGGGTTATTATCAGTTGAAGATTAGACCATCCGATATTCCTAAGACAGCTTTCCGAACCCGTTATGGCCATTATGAATTCTTGGTGATGTACTTTGGTTTGACTAACGCTACGGCAACATTCATGGAGTTGATAAATAGGGTGTTCCGTCCATACTTTGATTCTTTTGTCATAGTGTTCATCGATGACATCTTGGTATATTCTAAGACTGAGGCGGATCATGATAGTCACTTAAGAATAGTGTTGCAAAGGCTGAGGGAGGAGAAATTGTATGCAAAATTCTCCAAATGTGGGTTTTGGCTTGATTCGGTGGTGTTCTTATGGCATGTGGTGTCTAAAGAGGGAATTAGAGTAGACCCGGCTAAGGTTGAGGTAGTAAAAGGTTGGTTGAGGCCGACTTCAGCTACCGAGATTCGTAGTTTTCTGGGGTTAGCAGGGTATTATAGGCGGTTTATTCAGGGTTTTTCTTCCATTGCAGCCCCACTGACTAGATTAACCCAGAAGAATGCAGCTTTCCATTGGTCTGAGGAGTCTAAGGCGAGCTTCCAAAATCTCAAAACCCTGTTAACTTCAGCTCCTATTTTGATGCTACCTGAGGCAGGTGTGGACTTCACGGTGTATTGTGATGCTTCAAGAATTGGATTAGGTGGTGTATTGATGCAAAAAGGAAAAGTTATTGCCTATGCATCTAGACAGTTAAAAGTTCATGAGAAAAACTACCCTAATCATGACTTGGAGTTAGCGGCTGTAGTTTTTGTAGTTAAACTGTGGCGTCACTATTTATACGGTGCACATTGCGAGGTTTTCACTAACCATAAGAGTCTTCAGTATATCTTTAGTCAAAAGGATCTGAACTTGATGCAGCGTAGGTGGATAGAGTTACTAAAGGACTATGATTTAACGATCCTATACCATTTGGGAAAGGCAAATGTTGTGGCTGACGCTTTAAGTAGAAAAACCTCTAGCATGGGTAGTCTAGCTGCCATTCGGGTAGAGGAGCGACCCTTGGTCAGAGATGTTCAGTGTTTAGCAAACAGCTTAGTCAGGTTGCAACTTTCTGACGAGGGTGTCGTACTTGCATTCCTTGAGGCTCATTCTTCTTTAATGGACCAGATTCGAGAACGTCAGTTTAAGGACGAGAAGTTATGCCTCATCAGGGACAAAGTGATCAGAGGAGAGGCTAAGGAAGTAATGCTCGATTTTGACGGTGTTTTGAGAATTGGAGGTCGAGTCTGTGTGCCTAAGGTTGGTGATTTGATTAGATTGATTCTTGAGGAGGCCCACTGTACTCGTTATTCCATCCATCCAAGAGCATCGAAGATGTATCACGACCTAAGTCAACACTATTGGTGGTGTGGTATGAAGAAGGATATTTTTGAGTTTGCGGCTAAGTTTTGACTTGTCAACAGGTTAAGTGTGAGCACCAGTGGCCTGGAGGTGAGTTTCAGAGGCTACCCATTCCTACATGGAAGTGGGAGCGAATCTCTATGGATTTTGTGGTAGGTTTACCTACTACTGTGGGAGGTTATAACGCTATCTGGATAGTCGTGGATCGGTTAACTAAGTCTGCCCATTTCATTCCTGTCAAGGTTAAGTACCTAGCAGAGAAGTTAGCTGAGCTCTACATCAGTCAGATAGTTCATTTGCACGGTGTGCCCATGTCCATCATTTCTGATCGGGGTTCACTTTTCACTTCGCACTTTTGGAGGGCCTTACAGCATGGTCTAGGTACTAGGCTGGATATGAGTTCAGCCTTTCATCCTCAGACAGACGGACAGTCCGAGCGGACTATTTAGGTATTGGAGGATATGCTTCGAGCATGTGTGATTGATTTTGGTTCTCGTTGGGACCAACACTTGCCCTTAGCAGAGTTCGCCTACAATAATAGCTATCACTCCAGTATTCAGATGGCTCCATTCGAGGCATTGTATGGTAGGCGGTGTAGATCTCCGATTGGTTGGTTTGATTCGGCTAAGACAGACTCATTGGATGCTGACTTTCTGAGAGATGCTGTGGAAAAGGTTCGTATGATTCAGGATAGGTTGTTGGCTGCTCAGAGTCGACAAAAGAGTTTTGCTGATATGAGGGTTCGATCCCTAGAGTTTGTGGTAGGTGATCACGTTTGGCTCAGGGTATCACCCATGAAGGGTGTGATGCGATTTGGGGAAAAGGGCAAGCTTAGCCCTCGATTCAATTGCCCCTTTGAGATATTAGAGCGGATTGGAGTGGTGGCATAGAGACTGACCTTGCCACCTAACTTATCGTCTATACATCCTGTATTCCATGTCTCTATGCTTCGGAAGTATGTACCCGACAAGTCTCATATACTTTCATACGATTCAGTAGCATTGAATCAAGACTTGTCGTTTGAGGGGGAACCTATCGCTATTTTAGATAGGCAGGTTTGCAAGCTTCGAAACAAAGAGATTGCTTCTGTAAAGGTACAATGGAAGAATCATCCAGTTCGAGAAGCAACCTGGGAGAAAGAGTCAGAGATACGTGCTATATACCCTCATCTTTTCGAAACTTCAGGTACTTCACCTTACCTTATGTTCGAGGACGAACATGATTTTTCGTGGTGGATAATGTAACGATTCCGAAATATTGCCTACTCGAATTGGAATTATTATTATTTTTTTTGGATCCATTTGTTTTATTTCTTTCTCATTATTGTTCCACTTGGAGCTAATAAATAATTGTAAGAGTTAGGTCATTGGCACACAATTTCTTAATGCTTTGGCATTTACCCATAAGACTTTCATAATGCTATGGTACTTACACGTAAAACTTTCATAGTGCCTTTGGCACTTACATATAACATTTTCCTAGTGCATTTAGCATTTACAGGCATCACTGCCTATATAAGCACAAGAATTTTGCTTATTTAGCGTACGCCAAAGTAAAGAATCAAGAGAAACATAATTGAGTGCTTAATACTATTATAGACTTTTATTAAGTGAAGGGAGGCGGTTTATTGCGGGGAATTTCGACAAGTTTATTGTAAGTTACTCCTATTTTCTAAACTTTTTATAATAAGATATTTTATATAAATAAGGTTATTTTTCGTATACTTTAAGTACCTTATTATGAAAATAATATGTAAATCATTATGTGATGTTAAAATTATTTTTCACTACTGTTGGTATGTCAAATTAAAATAGTAATAATTTATTTGACTAGACTGTGGTGCTACGGATTTCACTCAAAAAGGGAAGGCCAAAGTGTTAAGTTGACCGTGACTCGACTAAGGCAAGTGGATCTCTTAACCTTTGTTAAGTACATAGAATCTTGTACTTTCTGTGTGAGGTGTTGAGAATAATTTATGAATTTGTAAGGGCATCTTGCATGTTTTATTTTCCATGAGCATGATTATTGTGCATTTACTATGTGGTTACTGGATATTATAAGAAAAAGAAATGTAAAGCCGATGGGAAATGGTTCCAGTTGATGAAAAAGAATGAGAAAAAGGATACTATGATTCGAGGGTCGTGTCGCACGCCGTGACGATTACGATGATTTGAGGGACGTGTCGCGCACCGCGACAGATACATGGTCCATGTGCGGCCCCCATGGGTTCTGACTGAGGCATGTTTATGATCAGCGGATATGTATCACTAGGACAGACATGTATCATATTATGTGACATTGCATCGTATTGCATTCTATCTCCCTATCATTTATAAAAATGTGAGTGTTTTTGAGAAACTTGTGATAAATGCACTTGATGTGTTATTAGCATATGACAGTTGGTGTGATTATTGAACTATATGCTATGTGCATTGTGAACTGTTATGCTGGACTGACTATATGCAGGTTGTAGTTGTAGTGTCAGGGGTACCGATATTCTATATTACTTAATTTTGTATTTTTTAGTTCACTTGCTGGGTACCGCGTGGTTTTTGGTACTCACCCCTTGCTTCTACACTCGTGTAGGTGGTGAACGTGAACAGTGAACAATAATTCCTGTGCACGTCGAGGATTCTATGGAGACAAAGAGAGGTAGCTGTTGACATCTGGCTAACTCTCTTGTTCCTATTTCTTCTGCACTTGTTCTACTTGAGAAGAAGGACAGTTGGACTTGTATTTATTTTTTTTCTGTATTTCTAGTGGCTTGTCCGCGTGACAACCTGTCCTTGGGTGGGATTTAAGTTATGAAAATTTTCAGTTTAAATATTTATTTTATTTGAAGAGCTTCCGCACATTTTATTTAATATCGTTTAAGTTAAGGTTGACTTGCTCTTGTGGGATCGAGCAAGTGCCATCACGCCAAATTCTGGGGTCGTGACAAACAACTTGTCAAACATCTCTTCGATCATAGAGTTACTTGACCCAACATCACAGTTGTGAGGTGGCACATAAGGACCATTCCTGTAGCCCTCTCTTCTTCCTTATTCGGCATCTGGCACTCTCTCTCTTTCATAATATGCACCCCGGTTGTCTATATATACAACATCACGGTTAAAGTTCCAACCTTGATTCTCAGAACCTTGCCTCCAATAATATGAATAGGATCCTTGGGGGTTGTTCCGGAAACCTACCGCTTGGTTGCTTACAAAACATGCATCCTCATCAAAGAATGAATCATCATTGGAGTCTTTGGAGGTTGATGGGTTACTACTTGAACACTTGCTTGGTGTTGCTTTAAAACCAAGCCTGTGCTAGTACGGAGTTGAGTAAGTTGCTCCATAATTTCTTCATTAACTTTTGCTTGCTCATTATTGGTGGTAACCGCACAAGAACTTTTTGTTGCACCACACTCTCGTTGACCCCATGCTCTATTAGTTTTAACCATTTGCTCTATCCTTGCGGTTATCTATGCAAAAGGCTGGTCAAGGAACATGCCTCCTATGATTGTATCGACGAAAGCTTGACTATTCTCCTTAAGTGCCCGATAGAAAATCTCAACCAAGGGATCATCAACAATCTTGTGATCGCTCTACCAACTTGTTATGGTACCCGGAGGAAGCTCAGACAACCACCTAGCCGCATTGCCCGTCAATGACAGTGGAAACACTCTTAAACCAATGGCGTCAAGAGAAAGCTTTTATGTCCCCATGAAACTCTTACAAACAAACACCACATTTTGGAGATTATGGTGGGGATCCTCTAAAGGTAGCCCTTGGAATAATACGCACTTTTGGAGCATTTGGAGCAACCCACTCGATACCATGAACTTAGTATCTGCCGGTAAAGAAGGCAATACTATTGCACCGGTGACGTCCATGGCCATAAGGTTCAATCTATACTGGTTCCATCCATAAGCGTTTTCATTGAAGTCCCTTATCTGTGGCGTATTACCCCTCGGTGGTGGATTCTCCTCTCTTCTCATATCCTCATTCATATTCATATCCTTCTCAACCTCGACATATTTATTCACTTGATCCATTCTACTAACGAGTCGATAGATCTCCAAACTTATCGGAACTAAGGGATTACCTTGGATCCTTGTGTTGGGCATATAACCTAGTACACCCTGTAAGTAAAACCATACAACAAAAACAAAAACAAAAGTAAAATACATGAGAATCCAGAAATCAACACTAGAACTAACTAATAGTGAATTCAAGTCAAATCCTAGTGGTATTCCCCGGTAATGGTGCCATAATTTTGATCTGATGTTCATGCTCCAATAAGAAAGTGGTCATTGTCAGCAATTAACCTAACCGAAGGTTAGGCTCGAATCCACAGGGAATACAGGGCTTAACTATAAGACTTCACTACTAATCATTTCGAGTATCGATAACTAAAATCTCTAAATGGGGGGGGGGGTTGTGATTCAAGAACAAATTTAAAAATAAACACTAAACTATGACATGAGAAAACACTCAATTTTAGGGACAACTTGGGAATATGTTCCCCATGGTTCGTTGACTCGATTACCCTAAATAACATAACTACAATTGGAGATTTGCATGCACGAGGGTAACTTAAGTTCTTTCGATCCTCTTGTGAAAGTGAAGGTTGAATTTCACCATGGCGCTTGGTCGGTCACCATGGTGTGCCAACTAACTGTTACCTATTGTCCCAGTCAACCTCCCTTTGGTCAGGTTTGTTTGATTATACGAGAACACATCAATCAAATCCTGTCATCTACTTCCCTTTTCCTATTCATCACTACCTTGGTTAGGATCGTGATAGTAGGCGGGGTTTGGTGTTGGCCACCACTAAACAATAATCATATTGAAGGGAAATAGACAATACATGCAAAACCCCAATCATAGAGATGCAATAAACCTTTGTTATTTCAAGTCAACTACCATGGTTCCCACAACCCCAAGTTGTAAGTGCTTAGCTACTCATGGCTAAGGCAACAAAAAAGAATGCAAATATAAGACATAGTTGAGAGTTTTAACAAGAACAATGAAGAGTATAGACACCACAAATTGCAAACCCAAAGCTTGATATATGATAAGAAGCACAAAGCAAGGATTACAATCCCCAAAATTGGGTTTTCCAAAAGAAAAAGACAATCTAAGCTAAAAACCTAAAAGTTTTCTTGAGAGAATATTAGTTAAGTTCTATGTTCTAAAATCTGGAATCTGATATATATCCAATGAAAACCTAACTTAATGTATTTATAGTGTTTACAAACAAACCCTAAAAATAACACAGAAAAAGACAGCTGGCACCTGGTACGTCTCGCAAGTACGACTCGTAGGGTGACCTACGAGTCATAGTTGGGCTCTCGCATTAGGTTCTTGGCATCTTAGATTCAACTGAAATGACCCACTGGTATGAGTCATTGCTTGGGCTACGACTAGTATGCTCCTCTAGTAGTCTAGGCCTTTAGTTTTTGGTCTAACATTTTGTCTCTCTGATTCCTACTACGAGTCCACCTATATGAGTCATAGTGAGACTTAAGACTCATAGAATGGCCTCGTAGGTGTGACCTCCACTTAGCAAATTTTTGATTTTTGGTCTTTATTTCTTGCTACGACACACCCTACATCTTGTAGCTTGGGCTACGACTCGTAGGTGGGCTCAATGTCCTATGATTCAGCAAAATCTGCAACTTTTCTTCAAAATCATGCTAACTAACTTTTCTACAAGAACAACATAAAAACACATAAAAACCATAAAAAGTCACATTAAGAACTCACAAAATCACTTCTTTTAGGCATTAAATGTGCTGTATTTTGACAACACATCATCAACTAAGGTATCTCTATGATAAATGGACACTACATAATCCCTATAAACTCTCTCAGTTGAGATAGACTCACCAGTAGGAGTGGAGACAACGAAAGGTTCAAGAAAAGACTCTGGGAGAATCCCAAACTTACTAGCCACATAAGGAGTCACAAAAGACAAAGTGGCATCTGGATCAAGCAATGCATAAAAATCAAAGGTAAAGACTTAAAGCATACCCCCGAGCAACATCTGGTGAAGCCTTTTTTGATCCTGTCGACTCATCCCGTCGCTTGTACATGTAGTAGTACCCCTCTGTTGACCGCCAGTTGGGGTATCGTGGAAGACTGTAATCTATTGCTTTCTTCACCTCGTCTCCTCAGCACTTATATTGGAAGTGACCAGCCTGCCCACATATGAAACAAGCATCCATTCCCAATCGGCACCTACCCAGATAGAGGTTCCCACAAATTCCATAGGGTGGCTTTCCCTTCGGGCTTTGAGTCACACTGGCCTAAGATTGGGCACCCTGAGCCATGAAATTTTGGAATCTACTAGACTTCTAATCATACTCGTTTGGCTAAACAGTCGCACTCACTAAAGAAGGTGCATGATGAGATGATCTTTTCTGAAAGTAGGACTTGTCACCCTTATTTTGCCTCTGCTGGCTAGGCTCATGTCCTATTGATTTCGCCTTATTATTCATCTGCTCCTCCCTATCTCTTCTCTTATCCTCCTCTGTCTGCTGGGCATACACCATAATCCTAAAGATTTCCATGTTAGGAATCAACAAAGCTACCTTGTACTCTTCTGCACATGCTTGCCCAAACCAGATACAAACTTTCTCATCCTGGCCCTCATGTCTTAGACCATCTCCGGAGCACACCTGGATAGCTTAATAAACATAAGGTTGTACTCCTTAACTGTCATCCCTCCTTACTTCAAGTTCACGAACTCATCCACCTTCGCCTCCCTCAACTCTTGAGGAAAGAAGTGGTCAAGGAAAGTAGTTTCAAACTCTTCCCATGCTATAGGCTCTGCATTGTCATCCCTACTCTCCTTCTGTTGGTTGTACTAAATATTTGCAACATTCTTCAATTGGTAGGAAACAAGCTCCACTCCCTCAATCTCATCAGCAGGGATCACTTTCAGGACCTTATACATCTCATCAATAAAATTTTGCAGATCCTCTTCCACCTTCGACCCTGTATGCACTAGCGGGCTTATCCTCAAGAAGTCTCTGAGTCGATTTGCAGTTGAGGGCTCCTGCGAGCTAGAGCTAAGAGCTTGTGGACCTCGACTGTTACCCTGGGAGGCCACCAATTAAGTCAACATGGTGATGGCTCCCCTAAATGCAGCCTTGGTGCTGAGAGCTGGCTAGGGCTGAGCAGGTGATGCCTGTGGGACCTCAGCAGTCCTAGCAGGCCGTCCTCGTCTCCTAGCCTCTTTTTGGACTAGGACCTATGGTAGGGCATTCTCAGCAGCTGGGGTTGGGCAATCTCTCTGAGCGGTTGTTCTCTTTGGTGGCATTTTCTGTAAACATATAATACACGAGTGAAAATAAGATATCCATAGAGTTAAACTCTATCATACGAATTCAGATCATAAAAGAAGGGTAACACTTCCTAATGTCCTATAGCCTCCTACTTATGGAGTGTGGTGCACGACACACCTATAAACAAGACTCTACTAGACACGGCTTCATAGACTCCTTAAGAAACTCCAAATCTGTGCTCTAATACCGAGTTTGTCATATCCCAAGAGGGTACCCTTTGCATAACTGGCACTCAGAGACTATTTCTAGCCCCAAGTGAACCACCTAGTCTCATCGCATTCGTGCAATCAATTCATTTGTGCAAGATAATAAAATAATTCTAACTATCAGTGGGCTATCAGACTCAACATCAACATCCATCACAAGAAACAATATTAAGGAAACAACTTCGTTTAAAAGTAGAACGAAGGGGGAAAGGAACCTCAACATCAATGTCATCCATCTATGTCTATGAAGCCTATATAACTACTATCTAAGATGGTACCATGACGGGCCATGACTACTACAATCAAGGAAAATAACTTTAAAAAGCTATAGAAATGACCATCCTCTGAATGTAGGGGAGAACTCACCAAGATCTGAAATCAATAAGCTCTGAACCTTAATGATTTGGCTGCTGAAGTGCTCAATCTACTGAATCTGCATCATAAAATGATGCAGTCCCAAAGGGGAATTAGTACGTTGAATGTATTGTATGTAAAATGGGCTAACAGTAAATAATATGAAATGAGATTGGGTCATCAGTCACTCAACTTCAACTCAAGATAATGAATAGAACTCTATCACATCACCATCAATCAAGACTCACACTATCACATCAACATCAGAGTACTATCATCAGGGGACCTATTTTGGGAGTTTCTTTGTCCTATACCCATCACCTATGAGCCGGTGATGGTACAACAAAGCGATGTCATTGCAACATCCGCCTGGTATGTACATCAAGGGTTTATAATAACATCAAGTCCTCTTTTGGGACTAAGGAAACATCCATTCTAATGGTTTAATCCTCTGCTAAGCTAGCCACGTAGTTAATGGGTGCGAGTAGGACTCACTCTTATTCATTTTTGGTGCTGAATACTCCTCCAAGGACTCAACATGCTCATAAACATCAACATCAAAGTTTTCTTATTGTTTAGTCTCTTTTGGATGAGGGTATCATCTCATCTCATCATCTCTCAACTTGGGAATACCATGATCACTCTTTAAAACTCAAGTGCGACCTCTTAAACACTCTAAGGGACTCACATTCCATCAATTCTAGCAACATTAGAATCAACACTCACCCAAATCAAGACCTAGACCACATCAATCATGCCTACATACGTAATCCGGTCTCTAGACATCAACCACTAACTTCATTCATGGATTCTTTAACAATTGCACATATACAATTCACACAATAGTTTAAATAATTAACTAGGCAAGTAATTAAAATTGAGATGATGATCAATTTCAATAAAGTATAGTAATTTAACAGAAATTTTCAAGATAGCATGCAATACTTTATCAAACAAGACTCATAGACTTCATCTATCAACCTAGAACATTCAAAAGGGTACATGGGTGAACAACCACATGTTTTCGTAGACTTTACATATCTTGGATGATGAAGTACCAACTCTTCTTCAAGAACTTGAACTCAAATCATCACCCTCAGAGCTTTCTGTCTCTCCAAGACTTCTTACATAGAACTTAAAGAGAAATTGGATTTTTGGAACCCTCAATCGGTATAAACGACTGTTAAAACACGTCTTTAGAGTTAGGATGGGGTGAGGAATGACCAAAAGGTCCTTCCCGAATGAAGAGAATTTTTTTGAAAACTTGTACACTAGTACGTGATGCGCCACGGGCACAAACCAGTACATTTTCGTATTTTTGTTAGAATTTCGAATTCCCAACAAAAATAAAATAAATACCAAGTGTAAGTCTGCGTCCCCTGCACATCACGCTAGTGGCGGGGATCGACAATGTTTTTGCATTAATTAACAAAAATTATTTTTCGACCCATTTGCTCTTAAATTGGATCGAGACCATTTTCCCACTTGATTTTTCGTGCTGATTGCAAATTCGATCTTGGATTCCCATCAAAGCTTTGGAAGACGCATCGTGTGAACGATTACATTTTAGGTGCATTTTGGTAATTTTACAGTGTGTTACATATACTTTTATGGGTATTTGTATCTTTTAATTTTGATTTTACAGCTCCCCATTTGTAGCATTTATCATGACATAATAATATAGTAATATGATGATAACATAGTATATGGAGTTATGAATTTGAAAATTGTAACACCCCACTTCTTACAATACTAGTACAATGCAAATGAAACATGACATGGTTCGATCAAATTAGCGCTAATTTCTAAAAGTGCTTGAATCTCATGTTAATGGGCTATATGTGCGTCTAACGCCTAAGAGGGTCGAGTGTATACGTGTTTTGTGTCAAATTGAGGAGATTACAACCTTAAATGAAGTAAGAGAACTGAGGTGCTTGTAGGACTTAGTAAGCTAGCAGGTGAGTCACCTACTTGCTCAATTCAAATTTGCTAGCTAAACGGAGACGAGGATCGACGTCGAATTTGTCCAAATCTAATTATGAATAAAGTCCGTGTTAAGGGTGTAAATTTGGTCCATGTTTTAGAATCACACATTTACGATATTTTTAGCCTAAGAAAGATACTAAAAAGGTCCTAAAGACATCACAACACACTTATCAATTTGGGCCTAAACTAAGTGAAGGGAAAGTTGGAAAATAGGCAGCCCAAGCCCATCAATTTTGAAACCTAACTAGGCCCAATTGTGAGGGCCAAGCTGTTGCATCACCAGCCTATTAATGTGCACTAATATGTGGTCAAAAGTTCTAGAGAAGTTCGGCCAAACACCCCATTATAAAGGGTTAAAACAGCTCCCACAATTCATTTCCCAATTAGAACACACAAAAATTAGATTGCTCTCCAAAGTTTTCTCTCAAATTTTCTTTACTTTGTAAAGCAGAAAAACTACTCTTTTAGGGTTCTTGAAGGAGACCTGAACCATGAAGGCAAAGGTAAGTAATCATAGTTGTGTATTTAGTATGGTTTGTTTATCAAAACCAAAGAAACAAGTTAATCAC
>JAPFFP010044804.1:0-12106 GCA_026153255.1 Solanum medicagineum | reverse complement strand
ATCTCGACTCAGAGTACTCAATATGGGAACTTTCTGGGAGTTTCTCTTAGCCAACAATAGTCACTTAAGAGCTAGTGACTGTACAACATCCCATTGGTGTTGCCACAACCATTCTGTACTTGCCAGGTAAAGAACAAATCAAATTCACTAGGGTCTAGCAAATCAATAAGTCCTCTATTGTTTCAGGGACTCTATCATGAGAGAACCTTCATGTAATTTAATGGTTCTAATCCTAACCTACGCTTGACAACGTAGTTTATGAGCGTGAGTTGGCTTTACTCTTACTCATTTTGGTGCTCGATACGCCTCCTAAGACTCAATGCTCATAAGACTCATCCATCTCAATCAAATCATCAAAATCAGCCTCGTGGAGGCACTCATCATTCAATCAGTCTCATAGAGACTCTCATCATCTCATCAATTCAACATCTCAACCAATAGCTCAAGGCTTGGATCAATTATTAGGGAATAATCGAGTGGACAAATCATTAGAGATCATTTATGGAAACAACTCAATAGAAATAACTTAGGTTCTATATGTTCTATATAAGCATATTTTACTTCAAGCATCATTTGTGCATGCCATATTGCTATATGATCATTCATTGCCTAATTATGCATTTCAATTATGTTGCCCATCTCTTGTTGCATTACATCCTACATACTAAATACATTCAAATGTACTAGTGCATACTCTATGCCTACATGATGTTACAATGTAGGAATCGGAGCTCCATAATCAATGCATGATATAGCAATATGACATGTATGATCAATGCAACAAGAGATAAGCTTCATAATCAACATGCATAACAATAAGAAATAGGTATAATATAGCAATATGACATGTATGATCAATGCACAAGTAAAGCATGCTTTAGTAACCCATGCTCATATAGAATATCATATGTGTAAAAGAGACCAAGCTAGATTTCCAAGGTATAAATCCCTTGGTGGTTAGTGATGTTGCCACTCCATCACTTAGGTGGTTGAGTACTAACCCATATCTAGGTTGATAATGATGCCACCCCATCAACCTGGTGGATGAGTACTAACCCTCATCTAGGTTGATGAGTACTAACCCCCATCTAGGTTAGTGATGTTGCTACCCCATCACTTAGGTGGATGAGTACTAACCCTCATCTAGGTTGTTGAGTACTAACCCCCATCTAGGTTAGTGATGTTGCCACCCCATCACTTAGGTGGATGAGTACTAACCCTTATCTTGGTTATCTGAGCGCTAGACCCCCCGAATTGCACATGGTCTATGCAACACTTTGTATGGATACATCATAGGCTCTAATGCAATACTTGATATAGGAATAATCATATACATAAGCTCATCTCATCATCATAACATCATTCATATCATATCTCATGCTTTGAACCTTCAATTCCTCAAGGAACCCTAGCCGGACATTTTATTAAACACCTTGGGAATGTGTAATGGGGGTAAAAGACCATGCAGTTTAGAGATGAAATCATGCAAGAAAATTTGTGATGAAACCATCAATCCACACCTTGCAACATCCCCAAGACATTCATATCAAAATCCCTCATCCAATTCAACATTAGATCCAAGATTTAGAGCTCAAAACATGCTAAAACAACCATACTTTCATGAATTAAAATCACTATGCAGTAAATTTCTCAATATACAAGACCCACATGTAAAATCAACTTTAAATCATGCAATATTAGTAAAAAAGAGACTTAGGCACCATGGGTGAAAGGACCCAATGGTTCAACGCCACATACCTTAGCTTTGGAGAAGTTCTTGGTGAAGGTTGACAATGGAGAACTTGAAGCTTGAAGAGAATCCGTAAATCCGGGTGAGGGTTTTGAGTCTTGGATTTTGGAGTGAAAATATGGTTAAGTGTTTTGGGGAGTATTGGGGAAATGTTTAGGATGATATAAGGGGTGAAATTTGACTAAGTATAGATAGAAACACATTTGGGAAACTTGGGCCCAACACTTAGAATATTTTGGACTGCACTTGAAAAACACTGCCAGGCAAATACACATCTCCGCGTCGCTGAGAGAACATGGAGAAGATTTTGTACTGAAGCGGGCCCAAGGCACGTCGCGGAAAGCTCTTTGGAATTTGTCACTTAAAAATTTATAATAGCTATTCTTTCGCTCTTAATCGAGGTTATACCCTTCTTCACCTAATTTTGACCCCTTGATCACAAATACGAAGTCGAATTTTTGAAATAAAGAGCATATTTTTAGATATATAGAAATTAAAATTCCAGGCATTCTGAGGCACATTTTTGGGGTCATTTAAGTTTTTAAGCTATGAAAGACTCCCTTAGACCCTTTATCCTTATTTTATATCCTTTTGTTGTTGTAATTGCTTCCGCGACCAAGGATGTGTAATGATATGTTAATAGGCTTGTCTGGGGTCCTTTTGGGTTCCCTATTCGCTGTGTCACGTCTAGGCTATCATGACCCAAGCCTAGGGGCTTCATGTGACACTGCGAATGGGGAACCCAAAGGGACCCCAATCAAGCCTCTCAACATATCATTACACATCCTTAGTCGAGGAAGCAATAAAACAACAATAAGAGATAGTAAAAAGGTAACACGGGGCTAAGGGACATCGTTCATATCATAAAATATGAAAAGAGTCAAAGGGAGTCAAAGCTTAAAGCATCATTACATACTTGTCCAACAACATCTCTAGACATGGAACTTAGCGGGGACCAAGACAAGTAACCGGCTCATCCTCATAATAATGACATTAGGTAATCCAAATCTACAAGATGTAGTCTAAACATAAGCATGACAGAAGATAGATACTGTCCCCGGACATGAGGACTCACCAAAAGAGAACTTAAAGAATTCGTCTAGCCACGTGGAGGAGAATCAACAGGAGCTCCGATTCCTACATGGTGATATCATGTCGCACAGAGTATATGTTAGTACGTTTCAATATACTAAGCATGTAGGATGCAATACAACAAGAGATAGGCAACATAGTCAAAATGCATAATGATAAGCATAAGATAGAGTAGTACAATATAGCAAATCATTAATCTTTCATAGAACATAATATATAAGTGTGTGAAGAAACCTCAACTGACATAAAATAAGACCAAGCGAGCTACAACTTGGAATCCCGATGTATACCCCACACCGGAAGAAAGGGGGAAGTTACTTACGAAGGTGAACCTCCTAATTCCTAAGTGGATCCAATCAACCTTATGTGAACCGGGTGCTCACCTCTAGTTCTTAGACTCGGGTACTCGCCTCAAGCTCACACTCAGGTACTCGCCTTAAGCCCTCATATTTAGGGTACTTGTCTCTTAGAGATTTGGGGACGCGCCTCTAATCCCTTCCCCTATGGTGGCACGAAGTTTTGGGACTTGGGGACTCGCCTTTAGTCCACTTGATGTTAAGTCTAATCCCATAGAATATATAAGATTATCATCCTTTAATAACTTGCAATAAACGTAGAGACATAGCACGAGTAGCTCTTAACATCATTGACCTCAAATGGAGAGCCTAACTTCAAACATAAGAATGGGTCATCATCAACATTACCCTTACATTAAATCAACATCAAACGCTCAGATGAGGTAAAATCTTTGAAAATTGGGCTTAAGTTTGTACTTGCATAAACATAGATAATTTCATAAATTCATAACATATTTCATAGCCCATATTCATCATGAAGTCACTTGACTTGTAAAACATATAAATAAACTTGAGAATTCTTTACTTGACATTCCATCGAACACTTGGTGGGCATATATGAGGACGTGTTCAAATCATGCAAAATGCAAGAGTATAGATCATGAAATTGTAAAATTAATGCATCTTAAAATCATGTAAATCAGCCCACCAACATCATAGTAAAACCCCATCATCGGTAACTTGTAAATCATATCAAAACTTCACAATAGTTCATAAATTTCGTAGCTTGAATCATGTATAGTCTCATAGACAAAGATTAGCTCATAGTATAAGATCAAAATAGATATTCATGCATAATCAACAATATTTGACAATACTCCAACATATTTCATGCTCACATTTCGTAATAATAGGTACCTATAAGAATTACAACTTGAAATCATGCAATTTTCATAAAATAGGAGGATTGGGCTCCATGTATGAAAGGGCTAAATGGATGAAACCCATATACCTTAGACCGTGAATTTCTTAAAATTGAGTTGAGAAAGACTTGAAGCTTGGAATGGGGTCTTGAAATCAACAAGTGTTCTTTAGTTTCCTTGAATTCTTATTGGGGTTTGGTAGAGGCTTTTGGGAGAATTTGAGAGTGTATTCCAATTGGGAGGAGTGTATTTGATCTTTAGGAATAGGGTTTAGGTTTTAGGAAGTGTTAAAATACCATAGTAATCCCCAAATACCAATAGAAATGGCTAAATTTACGAAATGCCATTAATGAAACGGAATTTGGCAAAAACCTGTATATACCCTTGCACAGATGAGTTCTACGAAAATGGGCATAACTTCTTCATCCGAACTCTAAATATGGTGAAACCAAGTGCATTGGAAAGCTTATGCAAAGAGATTTAGTTTGGTAGGTTGTGGGCTACCCAAGGTTTTTGTGTGCTAAGAGATATGTCCCTTCAAAATTGACCCTCCTACCAGTACTTGTGCAAAACTTTGCCAACGGAAATTCCTTTGAACTTGGCTTGATGTAGGAGACCCACGATGGTCTTAAACGACATGAATAGACTTGACTTAGATTTGAATGAGAGCTTGAAGCTTGAATGAATTTCTTGAGATCCAGAATGATTTTGGGACACTTGAATTTGGATGAAATATTTAGCTACGTGTTAGAGAGGGTTTTAGGGGATATCTTGAATGATATGGGATTGAAAAATTACTAAGTATAGGTATTTTTACCATAGGAAAGATTAGGCCCAAGACTCAAAGGCCATGGACTGGAATAAAAAAAACTGAGCAAATTTAACACTGAGGCGCGCCCCTAGTGCGTCGCGCCTGGGGCGCGAAATCCTCTCTGGAAATCGCCACTTTGGAGTTTCAAATTTTGATACGGTTGCTCTAAAATCAGGGTTAGACCCATTCCCCACTCAATTTTTCCCCCAAAACAATAATATGAATTTTCCCCCTGAACAATAATATGAAGTCGGATTTTCGACTCACGCACGGATTTTGAGATATATGGAAGTTAAGATTCCGGGCACTTTCGAGACACATTTTCGTGCACTTTTTGGGGTCGTTTCAATATCTCCCCCTTGGAAACATTCATCCCCGAATGTCATAGAAACTATAAGAGAAGTAGTCAAGATGATTTCAACCCATACAAGAATGCAACAATGCACTTAAACATCATTTCAAAAATCTCAACAAAGTGTCAAAATCATCATGAACTTATCAATATCAATATGAAAGTATGCAAATGACATAAGGGATGAGACTTAAGACTTGGAATCATAGATAAAGGACTTGACGTATTATCATAAGCTTGAATAGAATGAAAGAGGTACGGATACTGCTTCTCCATGCTCTCTCTGACTCCCTGAGAGACACTTTCGACTTGACAATTCTTCCAAAGGGCCTTGACAAACACTACATCCTTATTAATCAACTCTTCCACCCTTCCATCCAATACCTCCATCGGGACCTTCTCCTAAGCCAACTTATCCTCCTCAACACCCATAACCTCAAAAAGTTCTATGGCACTAGAGTCACCAACACATCCCCTCAACCTAGATGAAGAACCGAACCACATCCATATTCATAGGCAACTCCCATTCATATGCAACCTTACTAATCCTTGCCTACACTCTATAAGGGCCCATAAACCATAAACTCAGTTCGCTTTCTTGCCAAACCATACCACACCCTTCATGTGTGGGACTTCAAAGTGAACTCAAATCCTTAACACAAGCACACATAGCCTACCTTAGTATCCAATGACACCATCTCCCCCTTGGGAGAATACCTCCACACTACCAACCCTCACTAAGACCTCCAACTCTATCAAAACGGAAATCAAGCCCTTGCTTAACTAGACCTCTTCAACCAAAGAAGATTCGGAACCATCAAAGCCACTACACCACCCTTTTCACTTCACCCGACCTCACCTCATTCGAAATTCACAAGATGATAAATGCAACCCTTAGAGATCAATTGTACTTTAAGACAAGAAATGGACTTACCACTTCACAAACACCTTACATGCCCCCACTCAAGGATGGGTTTATTAGGGAATTGGAATCCAACTCTATGTGCCCTAAAATAAATGGAGACACAATATACAAGCAACTAATCCATCCCAAGTATGACATCAAAATCCACCACATCAAATCCAACAAGTCACAAGGCAAGACCTAATGCAATATGAACATGGAACAATACCTATGAACTTCCTAGCAACAATAGGCTCAACAAGGGGTGGATACCAAAAATTCCACATAACAATTCGGGACACACATGAAGCCCACTAGCAACAAAAGGAATAATGGAACCCGGTTCCATCAAAATCAAAACCTTCAACTTACCTGTGGAGTACCATGCCAAACCTAATGACTACTAAAGGGTTAAGGTTGAGAACATTGACAACCATCCTTAGGTTTATAGGGACCTATGGATAATGTCTCATCTTATGATCCATCCCACCACGTCCAAAACACGCACCCGAACTGGCTAAGCAATCTCTCGGGTGGTACCTTCCACACTTATTGCATGTAGGAGGAGCTTGTCCACCAACACTTCAACTTGATGCATGGGGATGGCCATCTTATCCTTGGCAACCCTCTTGCTTGGAGCATCATCGAACTCTTGATCTTGGAAGCTACCATCAAATCGAGCCCTCTTGGATCCCTCAACTTCTCCTCTTTCTAAGCTTCTCCCTCTCACGTTGTTTGGCATATGCCATGAGGCGGGACAAATTCATATCGCTTATCAATGTAGCTGCACGACACTCCTCATTCACCAAATCAGATACACCCATCACAAACTTGTTCATCCTTGACCATGGATCAGCAACCAATTTTGGAGCATACTTGGAGAGTTGGTTGAACTTTAGGAAATACTCCCTCACACTCATAAATCCTTGCTTTAAGTTCATGAACTCTATCATTTTGGCCTCCCTAAGCTCAAGAGGAAAGAACTAGTTGAGAAAAGTCGTCTTAAGCTCTTCCCATAGAATCACATTGTTGTTCCCCTTCTCCTCCTTCCATTGGGTATGCCATATTTGGGCCACCCCCTTAAGTTGGTAAGATTCCAACTTCTGCTTCTCTTCCGACCTCACACCCATGATAGGAAACACCTTGTATATCTTATCAATAAACTCTTGAGGGTCCTTATACATCTTAGACCGATTGAACTCCGGTGGGTTCATCCTCATAAAGTGTCTCACCCGAGATGCCGGAGTATGAGCATGAGGAGCTTGGGCCCCTTGATTGACTTGATTAGCCACAACTTGAGCAAGCAAGGTAAGAGCATCCCAGATCTCTCCATGAGCCGGTTGTTCCTCGGGTGTGCGGGCTTTTCTTCTTCTTATGTTAGGCATGATCTAGTATAGCAAAGAACAATCGTTAGGAGGGAAACCTTACCTAACTTCTATAGCACGACATAAAGTAAGAAGAAGGGAAACATCTCCTAAAACGTCTTATAGCCTCCTATTCATAGTGGTGGTGCACAACATAACCATGAATAAGACTGTAATCAACGCAGTGTGTTGGATGCTGAGGACCATTAACAACCTATTACTCTGATACCAAGATTATCATGACCCAATCCTAGGGCTTAGATGTGACACGACAAATATGGAACTCGTAGAGACCACAATCAAGCCTCTCAACATATCATTACACATCCTTGGTCGAAAAGTAATAAATAAAAAATAAGAGATAGTAAAAAGGGAAATAAGGCTAAGGGACATCTTTCATATCATAAAACATCAAAAGTGTCAAAGGGAGTCAAAGCTCAAAGCATCATTACATACTTGTCCAATAACATCTCTAAACACAAAACTTAGCGGGGGCCAAGACAAGCAACCGGGCTCATCTTCATAATAATGACATTAGGTAATCTAAATATACAAGATGTAGTCTAATCATAAGCATGAAAGTAGGTGGATATTGTCCATAGACATGAGGACTCATTAAAAGTTAACTTGAACAATCCGTCTCGCCACGTGGAGGAGAATCAATAGGAGCTCCGGTTGCTACGTGGTTATATCATGTGGGCATAGAGTATGCGTTAGTATGTTTGAATGTACTAAGTATGTAGGATGCAATGTAATAAGAGATAGGTAACATAGTCAAAATGCATAATGATAAGTAATGGATAGCGTAATAGCAATATGGCATGTATGATTAATGCTCGAGTAAATCATGCTTTGCAAATCATTAATTTTACATAGAACATAATACATAAGTGTGGGAAGAAACCTCAACCGATATAAAATAAGAACAAGTGAGCTACAACTTGGAATCTCGATGTCTACCCTACACCAGAAGAAAGGGGTAAGTTACTTGCCAAGGTGAACCTCCTAATGCCTAAGTGGATCCACTAAGCCTTATGTGAATGGGGTACTCTCCTCTAGTTCTTGGACTCGGGTACTCGCCTCAAGCCCTCATATTTAGGTTACTCGCCTCTTAGAGATTTGGGGACTCGCCTCTAATCCCTTCACCTATGGTGGCATGTATTTTTGGGACTTGGGGACTCACGTTTAGTCCACCCGGTGCTAAGTCTAATCCTACAGAATATATAAGATAATCATACTTTAATAAATGAAAATAAAAATAGAGACATGTCATGAGTAGCTATTAACATCACTGACCTCAAATGGTGAGTGTAACTTCAAACATAAGAATGGGTCATCATCAACATTACCCTTACATTAACATCAACATCAAAGGCTCACAAGAGGTAAAAACTTTGAAAATTAGGCTTAACTTCATACTTGAATAAATATAGATAATTTCTTAAACTCATAACATATTTGATAGCCCATATTCATCATGAAGTCACTTGACTTGTAAAACATATAAATAACTTGAGAATTCTTGACTTGACATTTCATCAAACACTTGGTGGGCATATATGAGGACATGTTCAAATCATGCAAAATGTAAGAGTATAGATCATAAAATTATAAAATCAATGCATCTTAAAATCATGTAAATCAGACCACCAACATCATAGTAAAACCCCATCATCGGTATCTTGTAAATCATATCAAAACTTCACAATAGTTCATAGATTTCATAGCTTAAATCATGTATAGTCTCAATATACAAAGATTAGCTCATAATATAAGATCAAAATAGATATTCATGCATAATCAACAATATTTGATAGTACTCCAACATATTTCATGCTCACATTTCGTAATAATAGGTACCCATAAAAATTACAACTTGAAATCATGCAATTTTCATAAAATAAGAGGATTGGGCTCCATGTATTAAAGGGTCCAATGGATGAAACTCATATATCTTAGACCTTAAATTTATTGGAATTGAGTTGAGAAAGACTTGAAGCATAGGGGTCTTGAAATCCACAACTTGTTCTTGAGTTTCCTTGAATTCTTATATGGGTTTAGTAGAGGCTCTTAGAAGAATTTGAGAGTGTATTCCAATTGGGAGGAGTGAATTTGATCTTTAGTAATAGGGTTTAGGTCTTTAGGAAGTGTTAAGATAGAATAGGAATCCCCAAAAGACCAATAGAAATAGCTAAATTTACGAAATGCCATTAATGAAATGGAATTTGGCAAAAACCCATATATACCCCTGGATAGACGAGTTCTACAAAAATGGGAATAACTTTTTCATCTGAACTCTAAATAAGGTGAAGCCAAGTGCATTGGAAAGCTAATTCAAGGAGATATAATTTGGTAGCCATGAGCTACCCAGTTCTTTGTGTGCTAAGAGATATGCCCCTTTAAAATTGATCCTCCTACCGGTACATGTGCAAAACTTAGCCAACGAAAATTCCTTTGAACTTGGCTTGATGTAGGGGACCCACAATGGTCTTAAACGACATGAATAAATTTATCTTAGATTTGAATAAGAGCTTGACGCTTGAAGCTTGAATGAATTTCTTGAGATCCGAAATGAGTTTGGGACACTTGAATTTGGATGAAATATTTGGTTAAGTGTTAGAGAGGGTTTTGGGGAATGTCTTGAATGATATGGGATTGAATAATTATTAGTAAAGGTGTTTTTATGCATAGGAAGGATTAGGCCCAAGACCTAAAGTCCTTGGATCGGAACAAAAAAATACTGGGCAAATTTAACACTGAGGCGCTCCCCTCGCGCGTCGCGCTTGGGGCGCGAAATCCTCTCTGGAAATCGACATATTGGATTTTCAAATTTTGATACAGTTGTTATAAAATCGGGGTTAGACCCATTTCTCACTCAATTTTATCTCTAGAACAAGAATATGAATTCGAATTTTTGATATCACGCATGAATTTTGAGGTATATAGAAATTAATATTCCAGACTCTTTCAAGGCACATTATAGGGCATTTTTTGGAGTCGTTTCATAGACCCTAGGTTCGGATTGTGACAATTGGCTTGATTATGACTTACTAATGCCTTTATAAATGTATAATTTTAATATGAGACTTAGCATGAACCATCTTATCATTGTTTTAATGTCATGCATTCTATACTTACATACCAGTACATTCAATATATTGATTCATACTCTATGCCTACATGATTTAACCATGTAGGGACGAGCGCTCCTCGATATCCTCCACGTGGCTAGCATTGGATCGTTGAAGAAAAAAGTTGGTGAGCCCTCTAGTTCGGGGACGACATCCTAATTTTCTTTCTAGATTAATGTATTAAGACATTTTAGTGTTTCATTTTATAATTTCTTTTGCTACGATTGTATTTGAGGGTGAGTTTGAACATGTTTTAGTCCCTACCAAGTCTATGTCAGAGGTATTACTGGTCATATGCTATGGTTGTATCTAGTTCTTTTATCTCATTATGATTTTTATGTTGTGGTTCTTAGCCCCGTTCCCCTTAGTTTTCTATCTTATTTTTATGTCATTACCTATGATATGCTTGATATACGAAAATGGCTTGCATGAGGTGTCTATGGGTGTAACATTCGCCATGTGACGACTAGGTCCTAGGTTCGGATTATTACAATACTTAAGTTTACATTTTATTTATTTACTCATTTTAATAAATAATATAAATTAACATTAAATATAAAGAGGAAGTACTACAATAATGCCACATTTATAAGTTAGAAAATGGATATGTGTAAGTGTAACTACTTTCTCTCGTGTTGTGTAACGACCCCAAAACGTGCCCGAAAATGTGCCTCGAAATTACCCGAAATTGTGATTTCCATATATCTAAAAATTCATTCATTATTTCAAAAATCTGACTTCATATTCTTGTTCAAGAGGTCAAATTAGTGGTAAATGGGTCTAACCCGAATTTTAGAGCGATCGTATCAAAATCCAAAAATCACAAAAAACGCGAATTAGAAGGGTCAATTTTGAATGGGCATATCTTATAGTACACAGAACTGGGTAGCCCACGACCTACCAAATTAAATCCCTTTGAATTAACTTTCCAACGCACTTTGTTTCACCTCATTCTAAGTTCAGATGAAAGATTTATGCTCATTTTCGTAGAACTTGTTTATGCAGAAAATGCAAATTCCACTAGGGTTTTCGCGTCGTGGATTATTTTTGGTGCCTGTTTTATCCAAGACTTATAAATCTTGGGCCTAAGGGTTCCCACACTTGAAAGTACATATACTTAGCTTTATTTCACCCTCATATCGTCCTTAACATTCCTCAGTATCCTCTCAAACACTTAGACTCATATTTCACCCTAAATTCAAGTCCCAAAACTGAAGACCAATCTTAAGGATTTCTTCAAGGATTGTATTCATGTTTCAAGTCTCCATCTTCAATCTCTTTCAAGGGTTCTCCAAAGCTAAGGTATGTGGTGTTGAACCATTGGGTCCTTTTATCCATGGTGTCTAAGCCTCCTTTTTACTAATATTGCATGATTTATAGTTGATTTTACATGTGGGTTTTATACATTGAAAAATTTACTGCACAGTGATTTTAGTTCATGAAAGTATGGTTGTTTTAGCATGTTTTGAGCTCTAAATCTTGG
>JAPFFP010044802.1:0-12109 GCA_026153255.1 Solanum medicagineum | reverse complement strand
CCTACTTGGGGCGCATACGCACTAATTACGTTCAGCACATGTCTACCAACCACGAGTTTGATAAACATCATCCTGTAAATTTTATATGGGTTTCATGAACACCCATAAAGCTTATAGTTTGAGTTGAATTGACTAAGAATCATTTTCTTTGAACTACTTTTGCACGATAGCTGAGTAACTCATATGTTTGAAAATACTTGAGAAGATACTAGTTTCAGTCAAGATAAAGAGTTCAGATGAGAAAGTTAAATAGCTAAGTTAGGCTAAGTATCCGAAAGATCAAAGATTTTGAGAATTTATATTCTTTAAGTTATGAGCTATATAAAAGTTATTTTGGGAGTAATATTGTGCACCGATATGAGTGAAAGTAGAATTGATCACTTGAACTCATAAATTATGTAGCCAACATAGGATAGGATTGTACCAAAGTATATTTCTCATTAGCCACTAAGATGGCCCAATTTTGGGATGGATCCACTTTCCTAGTTTCTCGTCCCCTATCTCGGCAAAGTACGAGACGACTCTGGCAGCGTGGGCAAGACTCTGTATCACCACAAAGCTCATGGTTGTGGTTGTCGGTTAGAGAAACTCCCCAAACTATGTAAAATATGTTTTATATATAAGTTTTCAGAATATAGAGTACTTATTATTATGTTACTTCATTCTGAATTATATTTATGTTTTGAGAAATATTGTCTTATCTTGAGTTACTGTTTTGGCCATCTTACATACCGTACATTCCATGTACTAATGTCCTTAGGACCTGCATCGTTTATGATACAAACGCAGGTGACAGAGCTCCTCAGCAGCCACTTCGTTGAGGACCAGACATCTTCCAGTCATCGGTGAGGCCTCTTCTCAGTCAGAGGCTCTTGGGTTTACTTATGTTTCTTTCAGCTTTTATTTCAGTTCTGGCTACTTGGGGCCTATACCGATAGCCCTTTCAGACAGTTCTAGTTAGAGGTTCTATAGACTATGTGTTAAGTATTTTAGTTCTTATTTACTTCAGTATGGATTGAGCACCTTTATATTTTGATTTATGCAGATAGTTATTTATATTTCGATTTATGCAGATAGTTATTGCTCTTAGCTTGTTACTTTTATAGCCTTTCCACATTCATTTAAGTCTTCAGTTGAGTAAGTAGCCAGGCCAAGTGGTTCACTTGGGACCAACAATGGTTCTGAGTGCCAGTTACGTCTAGGTTGTAAGCTCAGGGCATGACAAACTGGGTATCATAGCTCAGAGTTCAAGAGTCCTAGGGAGTCTATGGGACCATGTCTAGTAGAGTCCGTATTATAGGTGTGAACTGTGCCATATCTATAATAGGGAGACTATAGGGCATTAGGAAATGTCACCATTAATTGTTATTCCATGTCTCATGCTTCAGAGCATATCTCTATTAAGTCTTTCCTAACATATGCTTTAACGCTGTGTTTTTCAGATCATGCCTCTACACAGAGCTAACGAACTAGTACGGGGCAGCGGACGCCTAGCCAAGAGAAATCTAAACCAGCCCGGCCCAATTCTTGAGGGTCCTAGAGGTCCAGCTATGCCTGTGGAGCAGCCACAACAAGCAGACATCTCTAATGCAGAGCTTCGCCAAGCCATCCAAACTGTGGCTCAAGCGGTCACTACATAGGGAGGTCGCCAGGGAGATGGCAAAAATGATGGGTCGGATACCGCCAGGGATCGTGAGTTTCTGAGGATGAATCCACTAGAATTCATGGGGTCTAATGTGAAGGAGGATCCGGAGAATTTTATTGAGGAGCTCCAGAAAATGTTCCAGGTTATGCACATATGTGATGCTGAGCGGGTTGAGTTGGTTGTTTACTAGCTCAAAGAGGTAGCTAGACTCTAGTTTGATCAGTGGAGAGGAAGCAGGGTAGATGGGGTACTAGCTGTTAGTTGAGCAATGTTTGAGGAGGCCTTTTTGCAACAGTACTTACCCGGAGAGATGAGACAGGCTAAGGTGAGGGAATTTCTGAATCTAAAGGAGGAGAATATGAGTGAACGGCAGTACAACCTCAAGTTTACTCAATTTTCCCGTTATGCTTCAGTTATGGTGGCGGACATGCGTACTAGGATGGATAAATTTGTGTCAGGGCTCTCTCGGATAACTAAGAGAGAGGGCATAAACGCAATGCTGATTGGGGATATGGATATAGCCCGCTTGATGACTTATGTGTAACAGGTAGAGGAGGAGAAAATGCAGGATAGGAAAAAGTTCAGGAGCAAGAGGTCCAAGACATCAGGCCAGGAGATAGGTAAGAGGAGGGCTGTAGGTGGAAATCACTCATCCTTTCTGCCTAAGATAGCCGGACCAGCACCTTCGTTCGCTAGTGCACCTGTACCAAGAGTCAGGAATGAGCAGGGATCACAGCACTGCAGGTTCCCGGGCAGCCAGTCACAGGGTAGCATAGCTCAAGGATAGAATCGTTATCCTACTTGTGGTAAATGTAGTAGGTCTCATCCCGGAGAGTGCCTTATAGGCACAAATGGTTGTTTCAAATGTGGCCAGGTGGGACACTTCTTAAAGGATTATCCTATGCAGAAATAGAATATGAGAGATAATAGATCACAATCAGTTTCTTCAGCACCGCAGGGTAAGCCACCTCACAGGGGCACTACAATAGGAGCAGGCGGGGGCACAAACCGCTTGTATGTCTTGGGCACCAGACAGGAGCATAAGAACTCACCAGATGTGGTTATGGGTATGTTTAAAATCTTTGCTTATGATATCTATGCATTATTAGACCCAGGAGTCATATTGTCATTTGTAACCCCATATGTAGTTGGGAAGTTTGGGGTCAATCCAGAATGCCTTCTTGAGCTTTTCAGTGTTTCCACTCCTACTAGAGAGTCTATTTTAGCTCAGAGAATTTATAGGGGTTGTCCAGTCTCAGTTTATCATAAGACTATTGTAGCTTATTTGGTGGAGTTAGACATGGTAGATTTTGATGTCATCCTAGGCATGGATTGGCTTCATGCTAGGTATGCCTCCATAGATTGCAGAACTAGGGTAGTCAAATTTCAATTTCCTAATGAACCAGTCTTAGAGTGGAGGAGTAGCTCAGTTTTCCCTAAGAGGCAGTTTGTCTCATATCTCAAAGCTAGAAAGTTAATTTCCAGAGGGTGTATATACCACCTAGTCAGAGTTCAGGATTCTCGTGCCGAGACACCATCTCTTCAGTCTGTCCTTGTTGTAATGAGTTCCCAGAAGTCTTTCCTGAGGATCTTCTCGGAGTCCCTCCTGATAGGGAGATAGACTTTGGGATAGAAACTCTTCTAGATACTCAACCCATATCCATCTCTCCGTACTGTATGGCTCCTTTGGAGCTAAAAGAGTTAAAATTGCAGCTGAAAGATCTTTTAGATAAGGGTTTCATTAGACTAAGCGTCTCACCTTGGGGTGCTCCAGTCTTTTTCGTGAGCAAAAAGGATGGTTCTCTTCAGATGTGCATACATTACTGTCAGTTGAACAAGGTCACCATAAAGAACAACTATTCTCTTCCCAGAATTGATGACTTATTTGACCAACTTCAGGGTGCTACCATTTCTCCAAAATAAATCTCAGATCTGGGTATCATCAGCTTAAAGTTAGAGAGAGATATTACTAAGATAGCTTTCAGAACCCGTTATGGTCATTATAAGTTTTGGGTCATGTCCTTCGGGCTGACAAATGCACCACCAACTTTCATGGATCTTATGAACAGGGTGTTGAGGCCGTACCTAGACATAATTGTTATTGTGTTCATAGATGATATCTTAATGTACTCTGGTAGCAAGGAGGAGTATGTAAACCATCTTAGTCTTATCCTTCAGACCGTTAAGGATTAGCAGCTATATGCCAAATTTTCTAAGTGTGAGTTCTGGTTGGCATCTATGGAATTTTTAGGGCATATTGTGTCTGGTGAAGGTATTCAAGTTAATTCCCAAAATATTGAGGCAGTAAAGAACTAGCCAAGGCCCACAACACCCGCAGAGATAAGGAGTTTCTTGGGCTTGGCAGGTTACTACAGACGATTTGTAGAGGGGTTTTCTTCTATCTTAGCTCCATTGACAGCTGACTCAGAAGAAGACTAAGTTTGAATGGTTAGAAGCTTGTGAGAAGAGTTTCCAAGAGTTGAAAACTAGGCTGATCACAGCCCCAGTCTTATCCCTACCGGAGTGAATTGATGACTTTGTAGTATATTATGATGCTTCCAGAATTGGCTTGGGTTGTGTATTGATGTGGAGAGGCAAGGTGATAGCATATGCTTCCAGACAACTTAAGATTCATGAAAAGAAATACCCAACTCATGATCTTGAGCTCACTGCGGTGTTGTTTGCTTTGAAGATTCGGAGACACTATGTATATGGTAGGCACGTGGATGTATTCACGGACCACAAGAGCTTGCAATATGTATTCAGTCAGAAAGAGTTGAATTTGAGGCAAAG
Organism: Solanum medicagineum; assembly: GCA_026153255.1. NCBI lineage: Eukaryota > Viridiplantae > Streptophyta > Magnoliopsida > Solanales > Solanaceae > Solanum > Solanum medicagineum. The sequence continues at coordinate 7,671 of JAPFFP010044802.1, read as the reverse complement.
AAAATGGTTGGAGCTACTAAAGGACTATGACATGAGTATCTTCTATCACCCTGGTAAAGCTAATGTAGTTGCTGATACTCTTAAAAGGTCAACCATGGGAAGCACTGGTCATATAGAAGACGAAAAGAAAGAGTTAGCTAAAGAAGTGCACAGACTAGCCTGTTTGGGGCTATAGATTGAAGATTCCGATGAAGCTAGTGCCATTGTCAGAAATAGGGTTGAGTCATCCTTAGTGGTGGAGGTGAAAGAAAAGCAAGACAGGGATCCTATCCTCCTCTAGTTGAAAGAAGATGTTCAGAAACAGAAGGTATTAGTGTTTGCCAAATGGGAGATGGAGTCTTGAGGTATCAAGGTAGGTTGTGTGTGCCAAGTTTTGACGGTCTTAGAGACAGGATCTTGGCTGAAGCTCAACTGCCAGATACTCTATTCACCCTAGTTCCACAAAGATGTATAGAGATTTGCGAGAAGTCTATTGGTGGGGTGGCATGAAAAGGGACATTGCAGAGTTCGTGTCTAGATGCCCGAATTGCAGCAAGCTAAGGTAGATCACTAAAGGCCTTGTGATGTAGCTTAGAAAATAGAGATTCCAGAATGGAAACGGGGATGATTAACATGGACTTCGTAACAGGCTTAGCTCGATCTTGTAGACAGCATGATTCAATATGTGTCATAGTAGACAGAAAGACAAAGTGAGCTCACTTTCTACCTGTCAAGACGACTGATACAACTGAGGATTATGCAAGAATTTATCTCAAGGATATTGTTAGGCTGCACGGGGTCCCTATATCTATTATTTCGGACAGAGGAGCTCAGCTTACAACACAGTTTTGGAAGTCCTTTAAGAAGGGGCTTGGTACGAAGGTGAGTCTTAGTACAACTTTTCATCCCAGACAGACGGACAGGCAGAGCGGACTATATAGACCATGGAAGATATGTTGAGGGCATACGTGTTAGACTATAAAGGTAACTGGGATGATTATTTACCCTTGATTGCGTTCTTTTATAATAATAGTTTTCAGCCCAGCATACAGATGGCACTGTATGAGGCCCTTTATGGGAGAAGGTGTAGATCACCCATTGGGTGATTTCAGGTCGGTGAGGCAGGGTTGATAGGACCTGTGATCTAGTTCATTATGCTATGGAAAAGGTGAAGATCATCCAAGAAAGGCTAAAGACAGCCTAGAGTCGGCAAAAGTCATACACTGATGTTAGGAGGAGAGATTTGAAATTTGAAGTAGGTGATTGGGTGTACTGAAGGTATCACCAATGAAAGGAGTTATGAGATTTGGCAAAAAGGGGAAGCTCAGTCCACGATATATTGACCCTTACCAGATTCTAAGAAGAGTGGGTAGCGTTGCTTACGAGTTAGAGTTACTAGCAGAATTAAGTGCTATATATCAGTATTCCATATTTCCATGCTTAAGAAATGCTTGGGAGATTCCTCTCTAGTTGTCCTTGTTGAAAGTGTTGGAATAAAAGATAACTTGTCGTATGAAGAGATTCCGGTGCAGATACTAGACCAACAAATTCGTAAATTGAGGACCAAGGAGATTGCTTTAAGGAAGCTACATGGAAGACATGAAGGCCAAGTATCCACACTTGTTCGTTGGCATAAATGAGGATCTCGAAGGTAAATTTCATAATCTATCTTGAAGATTTATGTTTGTTAAGATCGATAATCTTGTGGTCTGAGCTAAGTTTTGTTCGTATCGTTATCATTCGAGGACGAATGATCCCAAAGGGGGAGATATTGTAACACCCAGTGGAAACACTAAATTACCCCTAGAATTGACCTTGCGCGTAACGCATCTTCCCATGATCCATTTGCAAATCCGAGACCAGATTTGCGATCAGTGCAAAAAACTGAGTTGGAAAATGGCCTCGACTCGATTTTAACACAACCGAGTCAAATTATTTTTTCCGAAATATCCCAAAATAGTAGGCTTTCCACGCCCCTTCCGCGACACGCCTGGGATACGGATTCCCACTTGGTTTTTTCGGTGATTTTTGACGGGAGCTAGATATCGTGAAAACTGGGAAAAATACACTTGTGCGCGACACACACCTATGTAATTTCTGCACAATTTTCTTCTTTATTTAGGAAGGGTAGCTTCGACCTTTCCCACATCCCATAAGCCTAAAGTAGTCGGTTTTAAATCTATTTTTGACCCTAAACGCATATAATACACTTTCATTATTTCAAAAGCCTCCTAGAGACCCAAGAGTAGGATCGAGAACGCTAGTTAGAGCTCAAGAAATGCCTTCAATTCTTCTCGAATTCTTTCCCCAGGTATATAAGGTCCTCCAAAAACTATTTTTATGGATATCTTAGAAATTATACGTTAGTTTTCATCCAAGAAGTTTCAAGTACAAGTTGAAATCAAGTTTCATGTATTTTGGTGAAGTTCATTAATTTCCATTCACATGTATATATTCTTGATAAGTATTATGATTCTTGATTTCTGTTTGATAAACTAAAGTATTGGTACCAAGATTTATAACCATGGATGATCTTCTGTAAATTTTACATGGGTTTCATGAACACCCATAAAGCCTATAGTTTGAGTTGAGTTGACTTTAAGAATCATTTTCTTTGAACTACTTTTGTGTGATAGCTCAGTAACCCATATGTTTAAAAATACTTGAGAAAATACTAGTTTCAGTCAAGAAAAAGAGTTCAGATGAGAAAGTTACATAGCTAAGTTGGGCTAAGTACACGAAAGATCAAAGATTTTGAGAATTCATATTCTTTAAGTTATGAGCTATATAAAAGTTATTTTGGGAGTAGTATTGAGCACCGATATGAGTGAGAGTAGAATTAATTACTTGAACTCATAAACTATGTAGCCAACATAGGATATGATTGTACCAAGGTACATTCCTCATTAGCCACTGAGATGACCCAGTTTTGGAATGGATCCACTCCCCTAGTTTCTCGTCCCCACCCAGGCAAAGTAAAGGACTGCTCTAGCGGCGTGGGCAAGACGCTGTATCACCACAAAGCTCATAGTGGTGGTTGTCGATTAGAGAAACTCCCCAAGCTAAATAAGATATGTTTTATGTACAAGTTTTCAGCATGTTAATTTCAGCAAACAAAATACTTATTATTATGTTATTTCATTCTGAATTATGTTTATGTCTTTTGAGAAATATTGTCTTATCTTGAGTTACTGTTTTGGTCATCTTATATATGGTACATTCCACGTACTAACATCCTTAGGTCCTGTATCATTTTATGATGCAGATGCAGGTGACAAAGCTCCTTAGTAGCCACTTCATTGAGGACCAGACATCTTCCAGTCATCGGTGAGGCCTCTTCTCAGTCAGACGCTCTTGGGTTTACTTATGTTTCTTTCAGCTTTTATTTCAATTCTGGCTATTTGGGGCATGTCCAGGTAGTCCTTTCAAACAATTTTAATTAGAGGTTCCATAGACTATATGTTAAGTATTTTAGTTCTTTTTTACTTTAGTATGGATTGGGCACCTTTACATTTTGATTTATGAAGACAGTTATTGCTCTTAGCTTGTTACTTTTATAGCCTTTCCACATTCATTTAAGTCTTCCGCTGAGTAAGTAGCCAGGCCAAGTGGTTCGCTTGGGACCAACAATGGTTCTGAGTGCTAGTTACGTCTAGGGTGTAGGCTCGGGGCGTGACACAACCTTCAGTGGAGAGATGAATCTCTTTGGTCTTTATTTGCTTTATGCAAGACTCTCCTTTATCTTGAACTCTAGGAAGATTCAGAGGTTCTTGGTTTGATTATTTCTCAATCATGTTATCTTATTTGTCAGCTTGAAAAGTTTAGCATCTTGTTGATGCTTTTCATAAAGCCTTCAATTGGTTTAGTCAAGTTTGCTAGTTGCTCCTCCATAGGTGAAACATCACTTACCATTGCTTGCATGATCATTGGTGATGTTAGAGAGTGGCATGATTTCTTCTACAAGTCAATTTTTAAAGGGCTCACATCATATAAGTCTTTCTTTGTAATGGAGTTCTTGGATCTTGGAAGCTCAAGCGAAGCTAAAGCCCTTTCAATTCTTTCGACAATATTACTTCCTCCATCCAAAGTATTTGTGGAGGATCTTGCTCCTTTTAGAGTTAAAAATCCAAAAGCAGGAATTGATATGGACAACACTTGAAGTGTTCGTTGTCCTAGCATGGTAGCCTTGCTCCTCGTAACAGCTCCAGAACTTTCAAAAGTAACACTAAGAGTTTTCTCTACTTCAATAGAGAACTTGGAGTTAGTAGTCTTAGAGAAAGTTGATTGGAAGTTGGTCTTTTTGGAAGCCATTTGAGTATTTTTTAATGTTTGAAAAGTTGAGATGAGAGGTAGAGACTGTCTGACCGGGCGTGCCAGAATTTGGAGATGATAAAATTCGCGTCGAGAAAATAATAATCAAGAACAAAAATATCACAATAATTGTAGTATTTGATTTAAATATGTGAGTGTTACAGTCTCTATAAATCCTCTGATTCGCCTTTTCAAATATAAATTTAAGAGAACTTTTGCTTGATTTTGAATCTTTTGAAACTTGTTGGATTTGATCTTGACTTGCACATGAATTCAAGGGATTTCAGGCTTAATCTTGAATTTTGTGGTCTTAATCTTGATTTATAGATCTGATGAACTTGATATGCACTTGAATTTTTCTTGAGCACGATCTTGAGTTCAATGGATCTTAAGCTTGTTCTTGAACTTAAATGCTTGAACGTTTGAATTCTTGAACTTGTAGAGAAATTTGTGGCATTTGATCCATGAGCTCTCTCTAGATTTTTGTTCGAATTCTTGATGTCCCTTTAATTTGAATTATGAAAACCCCTATTTATAGTGTAGAATAGAGGAATTATAATAGGAAAGACTTCCCTTCACCCAATCAGATTGAAGTGACATGAAATATTGGGCTCTAATGAAATGGTCTTGTCATTTTGACACATGGAATGATCCTATTGGCTTCTTTGTTTGACTTGGCGTGCCACCTCATTTGACACATGCCGCCAAGATGGGCCTCTAGGATGAAATAATATTGTGTTTATTAAATTGCGCTCATTTCTTGTATCCCAAATCAATTAACTTAGATTTTAATTAAATCTGTATTTGTTGAACTTAAATAATTAACCAAATTATATTATTCCATAACATTTATTTGGAATAATATATTCATGAATTTGATATAATTTGAATCATTTTAAAATTTATATTTAATAAATATTAAATGATTACAAAGATCTATATATTTTTTAATTGCTCTTTTTTTAGCTTCGAGGCGTGCTCTATATGCAAGAATCTGGAATAATGAAATTATTACAATTCATTGCAGAAATAAATTTTGATTTCTTTTTAATACGAATTTATTTATTAATCACAACTAAAATACAAATTTGAGTCAAATTAAAGTACTTAATTAAAGAAAAAATACCAGTGTTGTAGAAGGCAGAGGAGAACGAGAATGTCAAAGCACAAGGATAATATACATAGCTAGATATGAAAGTTTGTCGACCATTAGGAGTGGTGGTTCATCGATTTTGTTGTTTCAATGGATTACCTGAAATAAGGGCATAAAATGGAGAATAGGGAAAGAGAATGGAAACAGGGATTGGTCGAGATGAAGCTAACTAAAAGAAAGAGAACACTTCGTACTCTAAAAAAGAAAACTAATTACAAAGAATTATTCCTTACTTTCATACCCCACATTTTTAATTATTCTCACTTGTTTTATGTCATGAGAGGCTGGTATCAAAAAGGAAGATACAATGATTTAGTGAAGATTCTAGATACTATCAATGTGTTTCTATATATATATATGTGTGTGTGTGTGTGTGTGTGTGTATACACTCTGATGGTATTAAAAAGGAAGAAGCAATGCTGCAGTGAAACACATCTTAATTAGTTCTTGATAACATTAGAATATATAAACTCTGATAGCATCAGGAGGAATTATAGTGCTTCAATGAAAGTAATAACCAATTACAGTTTGATTTCATCAGAGTATATATACTCTGATGGTATTAAAGATGAAAAAGTAGTGATTCAATGATAACACTACTCATTTGCTCCTTGATACTGTCGGAGTATATATATTCTAGTGGCGTCAAGGAGGAACTACCAATGCTTAAGTGAAAAGACTTTTAAATTACTGTTTGATGCTATTAGATTTTAGAGTTTAATAAATAAAATTATTACTTTAATAATTTTTAATTATTTCTTATTTATTTATTAAAGAAGAATCTAATCTTATATATGTCACGACCCAAAACTGAATGTGATGATACTTTCCTTTAACCTACCAAGATAATTCCACTTATACAAGATATAACACAATAATATGTCCACAATCTAAGAACCAACCCAAGATTAGTATCACATGCACAAGCCTTCACTACAATTGAATTTGAAGAAATATACAACTCTCAAATGCCTTTGATTCTTAAATAGAACAAAAGCAGTAAGTAAATAGAAGTCGAAAGAGTTAACTGAAATGGACAAGCTACTACCTCTCAAAATATGTCAAAGCTCAGTCCAAAATAAGAATGAAGTATCAACTGAAATTGAGCTCACAACCTACATAGGGGTTAGAAGCAAGGGAGTACCAAACAACCTGATACCTAGCAAGAATATCTAAACACAGTTAGAGAATTAAAAAATACATATACCCTTTCTATTCCAATCGAACTTCCATAACTTCAATCTGTACTCAAGAAAACCAAAATACACAATATACATCTCCACAAATTCAAGTACATAGTATACTAAACAAATATGTTTCAACAAGTTACAAGTAAAGGGCTACAAATAGCACTTCATACAAGTGTCCATATTAATATAATGGAATAAAATAAATAGGATATAATGAAGTGTAAATGATATAATACAATATCAAGTAATCATGATCTATGTCTGTCTTACGATATCCATCCGCTGATATAATCAAATCAAAATCCATGGAGCCATTCATGGATCATGTTCAATCATCATTGTCGGAAAAAACCTTGATGGTTGGAAAAGACCTCAACAATCAATACACTCGTCGAAAGAGACTTCGACCATCACTAGACTCATCGAAGGAAACCTTAACCGCCTAAGAAACTTTGGCAATCATCACCAATCAGTAAAGACCTCAGTCCTTATTATAATCTCATACTCAATCGAATTGGAATCATTTTTCATCGGCCTTTCATCAATAATGAAACTTACTTAATATTTTATTTCAACATAGTAATCACTTTTAAATGGGCATGAGAGTATGTAAATAGTTCACACAATTCATATATTCAATAATTAAATCACTCAATCTCATCTTTTTTTCAATAATAGAATCATCATTAAGTGAGTCATTCAATAGTAATATCACATCATTTCTCAAGTTTTCAGTAATCAATTTATCATTATCATTCTAGACAACTCATCTAGAGTCAATATTCACTAGTATTCATCAATAATTTCATCGCAATATCAAGATTATACAATACTCGTATCAATATTGTAATTGTCACAGCCCAACCCCGGGGCCATGACCTGTGCCGATTAGGCACTCAAACCAATATTAGATCGCCAAACTGCAATTCGGAGATTAAGAATTCTACCAAAATTTTGGCAAAGTTTCCTCTGTTTTTATGCCCTATCCTCACCTGCAGCAGCTCCCAGAATATAGCAACAACACATATACGCATATAT
>JAPFFP010044801.1:0-12111 GCA_026153255.1 Solanum medicagineum | reverse complement strand
TATATATATATGTATGTATATATATATATATATGTATATATATAAATACCTTCCACTTAAACCAATCAATAAATGCCACAACATATAACCCCTCCAACAATTTAAATCTTAAGGACCTCACTTTAAAAGCAATTTACATTTAGTCTCAAACTTTTCCAAATCGAACCAATCTAGGACATAAGATTTCCTAACCCCAAAAAATAATTTATTTTAAAAAAAATAAAAGAAGAAAGAATTCCACTTGATATCTTAACGCTTAATTCCTGAATTGTTCGAAATTTGCAACATTTGTCTCAATTTCACAAGCACTCTAATATTTCACAATACGGGTTCTAACAAGCTAGCTCAAATACTTCCTTACAGAAAGCAATGGTTTGACCACCAAGAACATTCCAATATTTTTGGAAGAACAGGGGATAAAGTCTATCAGGTCCAGTAGCTTTGGTGGGATTGAAGGACTTGACAGCTAAAATGACTTCGATGTCTCTTAAGGGTTCCTTCATGAAGCTCGGTAGTGTTAATGCCAGGCCAACTTCCATTATGGGGATTCCTAGGGCTGTAGGAGTGGTATGTGGTGTAGAGACTTTGGAAGAAAGAGTAGGTATGCCTATGGATTGCCTTTGGGCTGTCTAGGGTATCCCTAGCATCCCTTTTCAAAGTGGCTATCCGGTTTCTTCTTCGTTTAGTTAGAGTGGAGGTGTGAAAGAAGTTAGTATTTGCATCCCCCTTACATAACCAAGGGATTCTGGACTTGGTCATCCAAAACTCTTTTTCAGCTAGTAGGAGGTTGTCATATTTATCAAAGTGGTCTTTTTCAAGGTTCTGGAGGAAGGAACTACAGGGATAACTAGGAGATCCCTGAAGCCCTTCTAATTTAGCTAAGGTTCTCTTCATTTGCTTGAAAATGTATTCAAAAGACCTCTTTGTTGCAATAGCTAGCTTGAGTTTAAAAGTTCTTAATAAATATTAATAGGCTGGTACTTGCTAGGAATGAGTTTTGGACTAGGTCCCTGAAGGATTGGTGTCCACACCACATATACTCAAAGTCTAAAGGGTTTCGAGGAGGTGTGGCTGGTTCTGGTATTTAAGTTGACTAACCAAGGGCAATGGTAAGACTTAGTTCTAGGGAGGTGAGTAACTACGGAGTTAGGATATTTTTTGATCCATTGGTCATTAGCTATACACCTATCAAGCCTCTCAAAGATAAGCTGAGATATGAATCTATGTCTCTTATTAGTTCAGGTGTATTTCTGCCCTTTAAGACCTAGGTCCACAAGTCTACAACCCTGAAGACAGTTCCAAAAATGTATGGACATGCTCCGGATAATAATATTACCCCCGAATTTTTCATTAGAATGTAGGACCTCATTAAAGTCGCCCTCTACCAACCAGTTAATATCAGCAGATTTGGATTAACAATATAAATCATCCTAAAGTCTCAACCTATTTTGGAAATTAGTACTGACATAAATGGCAGAAAATCTCCAGCTATGTGTTTTTGGGATTACCTTAACCCGGACATGTATTCCTTGAGGAGTGATAGAGATATTGTCTAGTTTAAGGAGATCCTCCTTCCACATGATGATGATTCCGCCAAATAGCCCCTCTGCTGGTGACTGGATGTAAGCATCAAATTTTAATGTGTCAGTGATATTCTTGTGTTCAGCCATTCTAGTTTCTAGGAGGACTAGCAAGGCCGGTTTATGGGTATTGACTTGCCTCACAGTGCCTTCGAAGTACGAGACTATTAGCTCCCTTGGAATTCCACATAATGAAGTTTATCATTGTTAGAGTGGAATTGCCCTCCTGAATCTCCTCTCCTTTCCTTGACGGTCTCGGTATCATCGTATTCAAGGCCACAACAGCTGGGATTTCGCTCTTTTTGCTCCTTATGTTGAGAGTGCAAGCCTTCAGCCGATCAGGCATCGAACTAGTACCATTGCAGGAATTGCTTTCGCGAATTCCTTTATCAGTAGTTTCTCCAAGAAATGAACTTTGGAAATCTGTTCTTCAATATTTGCTAATAATTCCTCCATTTCTCGATTGCTTTGCCTTAACAACTCCAAGGCTGACATTTCTTATTTCCTTGTCTTGACTGGTTTCCATGGTTCCTTTGCAGTGTGGAGTTTGGTTTGGCGACCTCATTTGGACAAAGAGAAGATTCTGATAAACGTGAAGAATGGGAGTGTCAGAAAATGTTTGTCCCATTAAAACTCCCAGTTCCAAGGAATTTGTCATGTTGATATTTTCGGCCATGCCCGTCCTCCTTAATGTTTCGTCTCATATCCTCATTCCCAACACTTTGATTACGTGATCTAAACCCTCCTTGACAATTTGCATAAGGTACGTCGGATTCTGAACCAAAACCATCACCAATCGATCCCCCACCATCACTTAGAATGCCAGTTGACGGTCCTTTAATCCCAATATTCCAGCCAAGAAGTGTCTTGATGGACCGGTGGGAGAGAAACAGAGATGAGTACGACGGGGTTGCGATTGTTTATCGGCATTTCTTCTTGGTGAGAAGCCATTGCAGTTGTTTGGTGGTGAAAGAGGAGAGTTCCATTCCTCTAATATAAGAGCTTTCTCATCCTTGTGTTTTTGAAGATTAATGAAATCTATTGACGGTACTTTGGTAGTCATTTCAACTACACCGAAGTAATGATTATTTTTTACAGTGTAGTGTACATCATGAATCAGAGAAGATGGAGTAGAAGATTTTACATTAAACTCTAATCCGTCATCAATTTTTTGACATTGGCGTGGGACCATTTTTAATCCGAAACTTTGACAAAGCTTCCCCTTGAATTACGAAAAAATCCTTTGGATTAATGCCAAGATTTGGCATTGAATGTTGGGCGGTGGTAGCATTAATGCCATTAATGGAACTTATGACTGGGTTGGCTGGGGCGTTGGGGCCGTTGGGAGGATGTGTTTAGGCGTATGACGCATACACGCTGGGCTGGCATGTGTTGGGCCCTTCGCTGGGCTTTTTTTTTACATCATTTCCATGTTCTCCTTTTGTATTGGGCTTGGCCCAATTCCTTTGCTGGTGGGGCAAGAGGTTTATGGGACCTTTTGAAGTGTTGGTTGACTTGGGTCCATTGGCCTTGGGCATGTTGGTGGGCTTCCCCATTTGGGCCGCTTTCTTGCTCGATCCATTTCGATGGGGAAATTTGATAATTTTCCATGTATCTTTGCCCTCCGTTGTCTGGGTTGACGTCGTGGTGGGTGGGGTATTCATTGCTGGTTTTGGACCTCTAGATTCCTTTAGGTTATCGAGCAATGGTTGGTTGTGTATCCAATTTTTCCACACATCGTACAGAGGATGCCGCCCCCCCTCATAGACAATTCTTTGCCTGTGTGTGCCAATAGTCACCTCATTTCGCAGTGGGCATTCGATTGGTACTTGAACACAGATGCGGGCATATCTGCCACATAGCATTGTAGATGTACAAGCATCAATTTTAAGCAATGTACCCAACACTCCCCCTACCCATTCTAGGATTTGTCTATCATAGAATTCGGTAGGGTGGGTTTGGCAATCTCGCCCAAATTATCTGTATAGGTTATGGTAGCTTTTTGAGAGACAAAGTTTGGCTCCCATTGTCTCACTGAAACGAAATTCCGAGCCACAAACTAAGATCCTTCATGAAGGACTTTGTTCTTATTTGCTTCGGCATAGAATTTTGCTACATGATAGTCATTTCCCAAGTCAATTAATGCGAGGGGTTCAGAAGGCTTCCATAGATCTTGAAGTTTGTTTTTGAGATATAAGTATGGGAGCTTCTTGCCAAAAACCTTGATAATTACTGAGGTGCACCATGGAAGGTATAATCTCCTTTTGTCCTCCTTGGACAGATGGATTACCTCGTCCTTGCACTCATCTATCACGTCAAGATCCATGTCTTGGATCTGTGAGAACACAAGAGTTTGACTCAGGTTTCAATTTTCCTCTGGCAGTATCTCCTTAAAGGAGAGTATTTTCCTGTGTTGTGGTGAGTTTCCATGAGATCCGGTGGGATCTGATGGTTTTGGAGGGTCTAGTAGGTGCGTCGAGCGTTGGTCGTTATCAGTCATTGCAGAGACTAGAACTATTTTCTTGTATTTTTTATTTTTATACGTTTAAGATCTACATTAAGATCTTAGCAAAAAATATTTTTCGAAAAAAGTTTAAGAGAGCTCATGAATAATTTTTTTTAGTGCAATATCTATTGATAATCCATCCAACATATTTTTTCATCCTCTAATAAAAATATATTATATCAAAATTTAAAATTAATAATCAAACAAAAAATATATTTTCTACAATTGATGCAAGCTCATTTTTATGATGCTTGAACGATCTAATGGTGACCTCGATGACCAGCGAGGTTTCAAAGCAAGCTTCAAACATCATCTAATTAATAAGCAATATTTACGATTTGCATTGAACCCGCTGCTTCCAAATCCTTTTGCTTGGCGCTGGCTCTTTCAAAACTTTTTTTTCGATTCTTCTAGATTAATATGTCCACTATCATCTGCATCTATCATTTGAAAATTTCCTTCAATCATGCAATTTTCTCTCCAAATAAAATTTCAATAATTACCTTAAATAAAGAACATACAAGTACTGTTGAGGCATGACAATTTAAAAATAATATTACTCGATGCTTGAATGTTTTTCTCTTGATCCTGATTTAAAAATTAGCAAGAAACGTATATAAGCCTAAAATTTCTATTTATATATGAGGAAAAAAATTTTAGAAATACAATTTTATACATCATATCTATGAAAATTTTCTTTCTTGGAAGAATCCTCCACTTGTTTACGATGAAGTTCAACGGATGACATCATTCTAGAGATCACAGGTTTAAATGGTAAAAATAATTTACTATACAGCTGATAACTTTTTTAATCTATTCAGTGTAGAAAACTGATTGAGAAGGCTTACACGATGAAGAGGCTGATCTGGAGCAACACGGATCGTGAATGATCTAAAATGGGTAATAATTATATTGTTCATTCAAACAAAAAGTATATCGATATACTTGTTTAGCAAATATGTCGATCGACTTGACAGTGTCCTTTCTACTAAAATAAATGACAGATTTATACCAATTTACAACTATTTTCTTTTTCTTAAAAATAACACGTAAAGTGAAAGCATTTTGATAGTCTGCTCCATCTGCAAATATCCTTAGAATTCCAATATACAACTCTAGATAAAAATTCAAAATTAGTAAATGATAATATAAATCAAAGATTCTTTTATACATGCAACATTTCAACAAAGTCAAAAATAACATCAAATATAACCAAAAGTCAAGGGAACAAGAAAAAGAAGATGGAGAAACTCATAACACACTTTTTTTTCGAAGAACATCAATAAATAAAAATAGTTTGAAAGAGTAAATAACAAATATAACAAAATATATAGGTTAGATGGTGAAGGATTAAAGAAGAAAGTTGAAGCACTTATTGAGAGATGACAGTTTGATGGAGAAAAAGAAATTGTTGCAAGTTACTACTATATGTTACTCGCTGTTATATATACGCATGATCTTCTTGAAAAGGAGTCCAGTACATTGACATTTTTTATATATACATTGACATTTTTTCCGGTCAATGAAGCTACTAAAATAGGTGGAGCAAACTGCTTGAAAGCTTGACCCGCTGAATTGCAGGTGCAAGATGTCTATGACTAATTTGAGATGCCTTCTGTTTTTCCTGTTCTCGAATGACTGACTGTTTTTTACTGTAAAAAAGATTTAGTTGTTATAAATCCTTATAGTAAGTTTAACGCTCTCTACAATGAGGTGCTTTTCGGATAATCCATCAAGCTTCTTCCTATGTTTGCCTGTATTCTCCCGTCGGGAGGCAGTTTTCGTGTCTTTAGCTAAGGCTCAATCGACCTGCAAATCTGCAAAATATTCAGTTTTCCCACCATGCTACAATGTATAATTGTTAACCAAAAGCAAACCTACTCTGTTAACTCTATTGGGAATGAAAGGTCATAAAATACAGTTATCCTACTTCTTTATCAACTTAAAAATGGATCTTGTTAATGCAACTAATTAAATAAGATGTGGCTATAAATTGTGGCAAGTCATTTGTACATACTAACATGAAAATATTACTTCATCCATCCTATCCCCTTTTGTGGTAGTTTCCCATCTAATTTGTCTAAAAATGAATAGTATAATGTTTTCATAACTAGAAACAACTAAACTTTAAAATTCCTCATTTACCATTATTAGTGAAATGTTTATAGCCCTATGAATGTCTATGATTTGTTGTAGATCAGAGCTTTCAAAAGTCTTTATTTCTTTCCTGAACATTGTTTACCAAATTAGCAGAGGAAACTATAGTTATTTGTCGGGTCCAAATTGAAAGAACTAATGAATTAGAGATAATGATCAGTAGGAAAAGGTGCATACACAACTTTAGCAAAGGGATGTGTAAGTAATCTACCTTGATCAAAGAGATTAATATGCACCTCCAAGTTTAGCAGAATCATATTATCTTCAAATATAAGACATCATAGTTCATACACAACTTTTGCATTTATTGATTGATAAGTAAAGGCGACAATTGATTATAATTGTACTAAAATAGAAAGGTAGAACTACAGAAAAAACACTGAATAAAAACATATGAACATCCTAATATTATATTTAGGTAATACCAACAACCAAAAACAATTTAACAACATACCCATGTTAGTCAGTGGCAATTTTTGAAAAAAAAGAGATGCATACACTTTAAGAAAAATAGGCAATTCAGTATATTATCAGTTTTTCCTAGCTTCTTATTTATTTTATCTCCATTAAGTTGCAAGAGAGTTAAATTTTAAGCTTATTTAGGTTAGCCGACGTGAAATATAAATTAGTGAACATAAAAGTTTTAAAAGCCATTTAAAGGCTTAAAAAGATACTACTCGTCCAAGAAAAAGAAAACGAAGAATAGTTCTTAGAATAGCCAAATGTATCTTTTGAAGGTTATTTTCCAAAAGAAGGTTCTGTCACAAGAGGTTCTGCATCCAAAAATTACAACAAATGCTCTGTAATGAAATTACCTACAGCGAATATAATTTGATCAGTTATAGAGTCGAATATGAGCAAGGACAATGATAAACTAAGGGGAAAAATACAAGCTCTTAAAAATCAAATTAGAAAAGATGAAGCATAGTTAAGGAGTATAATCTAGTTTTCGATATTGAGATCCTAGATCAGAAAAATATGAACTTACCTTATGAGGAATGAGAAGTTGAGTAGACTTTTTATATATGAAGTTAAGCTAAGGGAAAAATAATACAAGCTCTTAAAAATTAAATTAGAACGATGAAGCATAGTTAAGGAGTATAATCTATTTTTCAATATTGAGATCCTAGACCAGAAAAAATATGAACTTACCCTATTTGAAATGGAGAAATTGAGTAGACTATTTACATATGAAGTTCGCTCCATCTTTGCACCTCATGTTTGCAAGTTTATCCTTTCTGCTAGAAGTACATGCAAAAAGCCAAAAACCTACACATAAAAAATTTATATATTAGAAAACCACACTTTTCAACAACAAAGAGAAAGGAGCTGTAAATTTCAACAACTGATTAATTTTTTAAAAGATTTAAAATACAAATCGATAAATAAAAGAAACAGACATGAGAAGGAGCAAAAGAACCAGAAGAAACAACACCTAATTAACTCTAAATTTGGTGCATGTAATATTACCACAACACATAGACCAAATAGATCAGCAAAATCAAACCAATAGAATAAAAAATTGATAAAATAAGCCCCAATATCAAAATAAATAAATAAATAAATAAATAAAATCAGAGATAACGATGGCCGTAGATACCATTGGGATTCTCTCCGGGTAGAACTTGTGAGAATAGCGAAAAAGCCCTAAATATAAAGAACCCTAACCAACATAACTCAACACTTTTTCCTTATGCCTTCAAAGAGAACTAATTAGAGTTTCCTTCAAGGCAACGTTTTGAAGCATTGAAGTTCACACGCGGAAAAATATATGACTTTCACGTGTCTAATACCCAATTAAGACTTCTACGTGTTTAACACTCAATGTTGGGTCAAATGTTTGTGCAACCATAGTTTATCTTTAATAGCTCTAAGTACAACACTGAGCTGCTGTGTTGGTCATCTCATTGTTGGCTTATAAATAAGGAATAAATAGAAGTAAAGTAAAGTTATATATATATACACAGTAGTGTCTCAAGACCGTGTGTTGCATGGGCCCAATAGATGTTATTTTTCTTTCTTGTTAATAGTAATTAATAGAAATGACATAGTAAAATTAGGTCGTCAACTTAATAGCCATCAGAAAATTAAGTAGACACGTTATTGTAATTTCATAGTTAAAGTGTGTGTGTGTGTGTGTGTGTGTGTGTGTGTGTGTGTGTGTGTGTGTGTAGTGTAGTTTCTCAAAACCGTGCGTTGTACGGGCCCAATAGATATTATTTTTCTTTCTTGTTAATAGTAATTAATAGAAATGATATAGTAAAATTAGGTAGACACCTTAATAGCCATCAGAAAATTAAGTAGACACGTTATTGTAATTTCATAGTTGAAGTAGATGAAGAAATAATTAAATAATGATTAATAAAAATGACACAGTAAAATTAAGCGGACACTCTACTAGTCAGCGTAACACTAAGCAGACATATTGTAGTCACCTGCCTGCTTCAAGCAGCTGCAGCAGGCAGCTGAAATGCTCAGCTCTAAACAATAATTTAAATAATAATTAATAGAAATGACATAGTAAATTTAAGTAGACACTTTAATAGTCACCACAAAATTAAGTAGATGTGTTATTGTAATTTCATAGTTGAAGTTGATGAAGAAATAAATAAATAATAGTTACTAGAAATGACGTAAAAATATTGGCGTTGTTGAGGTTCAATATCAAAATATTGTATTTAAGATATCAGACTTGAACCATCAAGCCAAGTAGCTCAGTAGTCACTTGTCTGCTTCACATAGAGAATAAATGTTTAAGTCATTTGAGGCCCTTTAAACTTATCCACATATTTCACTTAGACAACTCAACTAGAAATACCTATTGAACATCTAAAATATTCAAAAGTGTACCTATTAAACACAGAATATTGATTTGACAAAAAGGATATATTGCACTTCATTTGTGGGCGTGCAAAAATTCAAAATAGTATTTTGTTTTTTTAGAGAAAACATCTTTTCTTCTTTTATTGACACTTGACACTATAATTAACTTAAAAAAATTTTCTTTAACTCTTTCATTGACACTATTTCAAAAAAAAAAAAGAAAGAAAAGAATCCCAAGCCGCACCACTCGTATTCTTCATCATTTATTTTCGAAGGTTTATAATTATTTTCCACGTAACTAGTTGAATATATATGAAGAAATAGGGAAAATGGCAAAAATTCACTTTCTTGTAATCATTTTCCTTTAAACCGTGTTGTTTAATAACCGCTCTCCAATTTCTTAAAAGCACATAATTTTTGTGATTCCCCCAAGTTTTGAATCTCATGTTGAAATATTCACCTATTGGATTATAAGTTTTAACATTAATACCATTAGTAAGATCTTCAAATTCTTCATTCAACAATGGCAGAAGTTTGTCCTTACATCTTCATTGTTGAATAACAACCTACCTTTGTGTTCGTCCATATTGAATTTCGTCAAGTACTTCATGAATGGGTTGCTGCATTCTCCGATTAGGGTTGTTTGAGTAAAGAGAAACCTTGAATTCTAAATAAGTTTATTTGAGTACTAAGATACTCCGAAGTAGTTTTCCTCTTTTAAGAAACTTGTTTGAGCAATTACCTCAAGTCTAGAGAAGATATTATTTTCTTAAACATTGAGTTGAGCATAACCAACGATTTTGGGAGTAGTAATGAGCATCAATTTGGTTACGACTCTAAATAACTCAACCCTATAAAATACATAGCTAGCATATGATAGGATTGTACTAATATTATACGACTCTTCACTTGCCTCTGAGAAGGTCTATTAAAAAGGGTCCATAAGTTAAGTTTGTCTCTTACTCTAGCAAGGTATAGGATGACTTTGGCAACGTAGGTAAAAGGTTGTATCATCACGAGGCTCATACTGATGGTTGTCGGTTAGAAAAACTCCCTAAATAAGTAAAAGTATATTATTTTAGTATTTGATATTATTGCACATCTCAATCATAAAGTTTTACATGTGTTCATTACATTCATGTTTTACTTTTAGTTGAGTTATTTTCAGTACTTCTTTCAACATGAGTATTCAGTTAGGTTATAGTTTAGTCAACTTTATTACATACTGTACATTCAATGTACTGATATCATTTTGGCGTTGCATCATTTTATGATGCAGATTCAGGTACTCATTATAACACATGTTTCAGTAAGATAGTCTCCATTAGCAGTTTGTGAGACGTCTTTGTATTCAGAGGAGTTCTAGAGTCTTTACTTTCGAGTCCTCTTACTTTAGTTGAAGTAGTTGTGGGCTTATCATGGTACCTAGTTCAGAGTCAATACTTAGAAGCTTCATATACTAGTTAGACATGTCCAACTAATTCCTAAAGTTTGTTTGATAGCTTGGAGTTAAGTTCCTACATCATTACATGTTTGAGTTTCTTCATTTTGTTAAAAGACTTGTGTTTTATCAATATTGTGCCCATTCTAGTTCATTGTGATGTTAGAGTCTGCCGCCGAGTAAGTTAGTCAAGCCAAGCGGTTGGCTTGAGAGTGATCCTGGTTTGCCAGCGGTGACCACGTTCAGTGTATAGTCTCGAAGCGTGACAGTGTATAACACCATCAATAACGAGATTGTCTCTTTATCTTTAAGACATATTTACTTCACTAAGAACATGAATATGGGGTAAGATAATTGTTCATAAATTTAAAATACTAAAGTAAAGTTTTGCTGCTAAATTCAAATATTGATGAATTTTCCCTTTATGCATGTTGTAATCATATACAATTTATTAAATTATAAATTTTATAAAATGATTCAAGTTATATTAAATTAAAAATGTATTAGTCCAAATAAATATTATGGATTAATATAGTTAAGTTTATTAATTAAGTCCAATAAAATATGAATTTAATTAAAAGCTCAAATTCAAGTATTTGGACTACAAAAGATGACTCACTTCATTAGGCCCAATATCCTCTCATTCAAGAGGCCCACTTGATGCCACGTGTCAAATGACATGGCATGCCAAGTCAAACAAAGAAATCAATAGGCTCATGCCATGTGTCAAAATGACATGGCATTCCTGTCTAAATCAAAGGCCAATAAATATGTGCGACGTGTGCAAGTGATATGTCTCAACCAATTAAATATTACCATGTTACCTGAAAGGAGTTCTATTCTTATCACTTTTCTTGCGCCATGTCACCTTAAATCCGATTGGCCAGAAGAAAGCCCGATTCTGTTATAACTCAACGAAACCTATTCTTATCACTTTTTCTGCGCCATATCACCTTAAATCTGATTGGCCAGAAGAAAACATAATTCCATTATAACTCAAGGAAACCTATTCTTATCACTTTTTCTACGCCATGTCACCTTAAATCTGATTAGCCGGAAGAAGGTTGATTCCAACATGACTCCTCTATTCTACAACTATATAAATGGGTCCTCATAATTCAAAATTTACATCAAGAATTCTAAGAAGAAGCCAGAGAGAGCTCGTAGATCAAACACGTAGATTTCTCTACAAGTACCAAGAAGAATTCAAGAAATCAAGCACTCAAGTTCAAGACGCATCAAGATCAAGATCACCGTATTCAAAAACAAGCCCAAAAGCCGCTGGATTCAACTACAAGTCAAGATCAAGTTAAAGAATAACTCTATATCAAGTTCAAGTTCAATTTCATCCAATCCATATATCAAGATCAAGACTACCGAATTCAAGATCAATCCTAAAACCCTTAAATTCAAGTACAAGTCAAGATCAGATCTATCAAGTTTTTTAAGATTCAAGAACAAGCTAAAGAGCCCTTGAATTTATATTTGAAAAGGCAAATAAGAGGATTCATAGAGATTGTAGAACTCACTCCTTGAAATAAAATACTACGATGGATGCAATATTTTTCGTTCCTTGATTATTATTTTCTCGATGCGAATTTTAT